>JBAMHX010000025.1:3644636-3661715 GCA_037177515.1 Pseudomugil tenellus | reverse complement strand
ACTTTTTATTTTCCAACACAGAAAGCTTTTTTTTTTTTAAATTACATTTGTCCTTTTTATGTAATTTTCCACCTAAAAAAACTTATTTAAAGGGATTTTATTGTTGCCCTTAATTAAACAAAACAAAAAATTTGATTAAAACAAACAAGGACCATTCACTCCTTTTTACCAATAGTCCTCCATATATATTTACTGAGTGAAAAGCACATGAACTGTAAACATCACACACTGAGGTGTATCAGCTAGAAGGTTTTTCTTCTCAAAGTGCAAAGCCCTCACTGCATTCGCTTTTAGTGAGGAAAATAAAGTGTCTGTTTTTTTAAATAAAGGTTCAAGAAACAATAAACAAAGAATTTGTGATAAAACAGGTCATTCATAACTGCTAACTATATTGAACCAGTCCACTAAGGCCTATTCCTTGCCATCCCTAACAGCCAATTACCAAAACGCGGAAAAAAAAGGCGAGGCGTTCAAGGTACCTTGAAGACGCAAGAGCAGAGGAGATAAAGTTTTTGATAATCGCTATAAAAGGTTTTTTTTTCCCGATGCGGACATGCTAAGAAAGATATATTGCGCATTTAGATGTTAATAATTCCAATGCACACTTAAGCCCCCGGTGCAGTCGCATAGCTAATGTTGTTACCAGACCACCAATATAACTCGGTGAATCTCTCCATCCCTAATACAGACATGATACTAGGTCGTAATCCGGGGAGAATATTCCCAAAGATCTGTGATCACACAGAAGTCTGGAGCTATACTGCCCTCGTCAGATAGGGGAGCTTTGTTTAAAGACTTTGGTCACATGTGTCAATCTGTTTTCTAAACATTTCCCTGATGGAAGGACGCCGACTACAACAACCAAGGTCTTAGCAGATGGTTTACTAAAGGTCAGAATGACATCAATTTAGGAGCCTTATGGTCAGACCTTTCAGCTAGACAGTAATTAAGAGTAAGTTAATTAATCTAATACATGAAATTCCTCTACACACTGTTTAGACTTTTTATTAAATAAATGAATTTGTTAAAGGTCCATTAAAAATGAAAAGCAACGTTTTCCTTATTTTTTGTCAAAGTTTAAATCAGCCACCTTAAGTTTCTGTAGTTTTTTTTCTTTTAAAAATGCACTATAATGCTGAATAAAGTAGGTCAGGCTGTAAAGAAAGACAAATGCCTCCCAGATGAGCATGGAGCATAAAGAATTTAATGTAAAACTCAATAAAAAAAAACTCATTTGTCTCGTTGATGGCTGTAATGTTTGTATATTATGTACTTTAGTTAGAGTAAGAAAGTTCAGAGCCGGAGTTTTTAGTTTTCGACTGCTCTCACTCCGGTTCCTGGCTCTCTAGAACTGGTTCAATCCAGGCTCTAAGTCTTTGGTTGGCCAAAGTTGGGACCACCTCACGTTGCTTGCGTACACATCTGGGGCGGGAATACTTGGCCCACATAAAAACATTGAAGCATGGAACAACTTTATCAAAATCGAAAAATGGAGAGAAGCAAGCAGAACTGGTCCGAAGAGGAGACCCAGTGTTTCCTTGCACTGTGGTCTTCTGGTAAGTCCATTGCAAACTGGAGGGTGCAAATCGCACCAAACCGATTTTTGAGCAGCTTCAATGGGAGATGCCACCCATCCCGTAAAATACGGAATAGTCCTTTAATTGACCAATAAATGTTGCATCCCGGATTGAACCAATACGGGACGCGCTTTGTAACATATTTTCATCTTTTTCCAACTGCCTACACATCACGGTCACACTCATCAGAACTATATCTAAAAATAATTAACACAATAAAACAGGAAATACAACAGGCCCAATTACCATCACCTGCCACCAGACTCATTACCCCTGATCATCTGCACCTGTTCCTGATTCACTCACAGCTTTATATCCCTCAGCTCCCAGTCTTTCCTTGGTCGGACATTGAATGTATGAATGTAAAATATATGCTTGTTCCTGCTGCTCCTGCCTTCCTTGTTATTCTGGATTCCCCACAGTCTGCCTTCCTGCTCCTCGTCCTGCAACCCTCCTGGACTCCTCCACCTTTCCTACAGGTTCATCCCGCATTATCTTACAATAAATCCTGTTAACTTCCTTTTGGCTCCGGCTCCCTCTATCGTTACAAGAATGCAGATGAGTCTGCAGTTGGTACAGTAGCTCTTATAGAGCAGTCACTTCAGAAAGTAGGCTTATCATTTGATCAAGTGACAGGATTCAGTGCTGACAATACTAATGTGAATTACGGAGTTCACAACTCTGTCTTCACAAATTTGAAGAAGAAACAATATTATCTGCTGCAAGGAAACTGCCATACACCCATTGTGCACAACACAGTGACCATCTCACTATAAATGTGGAAAATATTGTGCTCAAGGTCTACAGCGTCTTTTCCACATCTGCCAAGCGAAGAGAATCACTCAAAGAGTTTTGTAGGTTTTGTGATGTTGAGTTTCAGGACATTCTACGACATGTCACAACCATGTGGCTCTCCCTTGATCCAGCCATCACCCGGGTAATGCAGACTTAGACTGCACTGAAGTCTTACTTCATCAGTCTAGGGCAGGGGTCCCCAAGTTCGGTCCTCGAGATCTACCATCCTACAACTTTTAGATGTATCCCTTTTCCAACACACCTGAATCAAATGGCTTAATTCCCTCTTCTGCATGACATCCAGCTCTGCGGAGGCCTGGTAACGAGCCATTCATTTGATTCAGGTGTGTTGGACAAGGGTTGTATCTAAAAGTTGCAGGATGGTAGATCTCGAGGACCGAACTTGGGGACCCCTGCCTTATATGGCCAACAATACCGGTCTCATGGTTCAACACTGGACCATCCCTTCATTTCTAAACTCATTCCTCATTTAAATGACTTCTCTCCTCTTTGATCACAACAGTCAAACATGCAACAACTCTCTGGCATTGTTCTAATGTTCCTGGTTATGATTTCCTGGTTACACCTCTATGGAGATTTCAATTGACATCCAAGCACATACTGACCTTCTTGAATAGTTACACACTTGTGCAAGTGATGTATGAATGGCTTATTAGAATTTTCTATATTAAAATAGTTAAAACTATTTTTGTCTGCTTTGTCACAGTTCTTTGAAAGGCTTTTAAAAACTTTCCCTGATGCAGAAGTGCAGGAATCACTAACTGCCACTGTCCTGCAGATTTTACAAGTTTACCTAGTATAATGCAGCTGAGTAAAATAATAGACTACTTAGAGGTTTTGTAGACTTTGACAACTTGTCATTTGGATCATAGGATTTGGATCTGGGGTGTTGATGGAGGAAAACATCTCACACCTGCGGGATAGTTGGTGGTCCCTGCACTAAAGTGTAGCATTTATATAATGATCTGAAGGTGAAGATGGAGGTGGGACCCCCTCAGAGGTGTGGGGAGGTGCACTCCTGGGACCTCCTTAGGACCTCCTTGGGAACGGGTGCTGGATGAGTCGCAGGTGGCGGCTTAGGCCAAAGCCGAGGAGGACTTCTAAACATCTTATAAGTAACCTGGACTTGCCAGTAAAGAACTCGTGAACATCTTTGCTGGTAACCTTCCTTATAAAGACGAGAAAAGTGAATGCTTATATACCTTTGAGATTTTTATCTTGGTCTTGTCAGATATGCCTCTGAAATCTGCAACATCCTCAAAAGCGTTGGTTATGCCCATTTCTTTCAGAATGCTTTCAAGGGAGGTATCAGCTGAGACGGAAAACTTTGGCAAGTGCAAGTCCACATACCTGACAAACAGAATATTGCACGTTTTAAAACACAGACACATGAAGATCCCAAATATTTTCCAATGTGTGATTACTTCATGAAATTATACAGGTACGTTTTCATGGAGCTTTTGGAAGGAATCAAAATTTATACCTCTTAGTTGCTGAGTCTCTCCAGAGCCTGATGTAGGTTTTGTTGATGTAGCCCTCCACCTCCTTCATCTTGCCCTGATCAGGCAGCACAATCATCATGGTGGTGTTGCCCTCATAGGGGAGCATGATGACTCTAACGTGTCTGCAATGGTCCCGGTAAGTTTTGTAGTACCCATTTCTTGACATCATGTCCACTTCCACCTTGGTGGTGCCATTTACATGGAAATCTGCTTTGTGGGTTAGTTCATTCTCAAAGGGGAACTTCCACTGACCTGTATGGCACAGGAAAACATCAGTGTCCCATCAAACTCTTAAGCATTATTTAGTTGCAACCTGCGTACCTTTAAAGTAGACATAGTTAATAAGCACCATCGCTGTTTCATGGTCCAAATTTTTCACCATGTCTTTGATCTTGTTCTGGGTTTTATTAGCAATATATGTGTTGATCTCTGCTGCAGCGTTGTCCGGTTTAGAGAAGTCCACATTCAAGATCTCACCAAAGTAATAGTGTCTGACGTCATTCAGGAACTTCTTCAAAGGATTCAGTTTGGAGTTCAGAGCTACAGCGTTGCCAACATCCAGCTGCTGGTTCTCATTGGTGTGGCCGTGCATTCGGAAAAGGTGCTCATAGGCTTCGTTGACCTGTGTCTGGCTTAAGTCACTGTAACCCAAACTGGAAAACAGCTGACTGTGTGTTTCACCACAGGCCCCAGTTGACAGCATGGACAGGGCAGTAGAGATGCCCAGCGGTGAGAAGAAGATGTTTCCTCCCGGAACAGTATTAGTATTTAAGTTTTTGTAGAGGTCAAACGCAAAATCATTATTAGGAGAGGACAGTTTATGGTCGTTCTGCTCATTCTGTTCATGGTGATGGTCAGCCCAGGTAACACGGAGCAGTAAAGTTATCATTACACAACTAGCAAAGATACCACTCATCTTGACAATGTGCCAGTTATATGTCCTGCCAGGGAAATGTTCGAAGAGTTGAGCTGAGTACAGTTAGGATCAGTTGAAACAGTATTCATTAATGAACAAAAATAAACAAAATAGATCCTATCTATCTGTATCCAACCTTTTCGAAATAATCAGAATAATAAATCTCCACAAATTAATTTCTAAATTTCTTAAATCTTAACTCAAACTAAAATGTAATATTGTATATATTTAGGTGGAAGCTAATACTTACCATTACTCTCCTCTGGTGAGGTTTGCTAGAAAACTTCATCATTCTATTTAGCAAGTGAGAGAGTCAGCTGCTAGCTTGGTTAAACATTTACGAGAAACCCCCCTCCATCCTGTCCGGGGATAACTCCTGATCTCACAAGGCTGTCTTTGCTCAACACAAAAGCACCCGGCAGAAGGAAAAATCTGCACGTTAATCAATATTACTGGTAAAAACAACCACATTCATGAGAACATGCTCTCATCCCATAATTCTAGGAATAAGTCACATAGCAGATTTCACAGGCTTCAGATGAAAAATGTAGCATATAATTAAAATCTGGCATAATTTCCCCTTCAAAATCCCTTTGTGGAAAAAGACAGCCAACTGACATTGTAAATTGTTAAGATAACAGACAAAATGTCAATTTGGGTCATAATGTGATGCTTCTGTCATCCCCAGAGCCCTGTGGTCTCAATATGGACAGTAAAAATTTAAATCATATTTTTTTTAAGTTCACTGTCACAACAGCTAATTCCTCAGGCCATCGTGACATTTAATAACCAGAGTTGAAAAGAATTTCAGGTTTTCTTGAGCTCATATACACTGACATGTCTGTAATACATATGTGAAACTTGGATTGAAAAAAGCATCGGGGGATATATTAATGAATTTAGGAAATTTTTTGCATCGGCTGTAGAAAAGTTTACTTCTATTTCAGATTGCTTCACTCACATTGCTCAGTTTTTTATTGTTACTATTTAACATTAAGATGATTGCTAATAAAAACATAGTTGTAGGTTTCTAAAATATGAGTTTCCTTTGTGAAACAGATGTGAAGCTGAGTATTTGTAGAAGGCGTTAGCATGTTAGCATTCATAAAAAATAAAAGGTTCAACTTTGTCAGGAGGCAGCATGGCAGCAGTGTTCAGTTTTTATGCTCCTCATATGTGGAACAAACTCTGAGAAACCTGCTGAAACTCTCAGCTGCTTTAAAGCAATGTTAAAATGTTTCGATTTGCATCTTTTTATCAAACGTTTAATTCATTATTAAACATTTATGACTTGCATTTTAGTTTCTTTCTGTCCGTAATTTCAGTAATTTCCTTAAAGCTAGTTTTTAATATGACTTTGAATGCTTTCTGCAGCTTGCTATTATGCTTTTAATATTTTATGTAAAGCACTTTGAATTGTCTTGACATGTGCTGACGAACAAACATGGCTTAGAGGCGTAACTGCAAAAAGGATACAGGAAAAAAATAACATTTGGATTTGTAAAACTACAATAATATTTGCCAGCAGAATCTGTTAATTATTTTCAAACGACAAAGGCATTAGAGTTAAACTCTGTTAATGTGTATTGAAAAAAACTGAAAGATCAGGTTGAACTCTGAGAATGGTTTGTTAAAATTGGATGATTTTAAAAAAATTTCTAAAGATCTATAAAAGCAAAATTGTTTATGTCTTTCATGCCAAATGCAGGTTGTTCTTTGTGCTTCCTGTATCAAAAGAAAATTTTCTGTTTTAGGATTAATCTGCTGGACTTGTGCAATTCTCAGTTTAATTTTTAACGATTATAATGGTTCAGATCTCCTGAACGTAATGAAAAGACCATGTACATGTCTGACTGTAATAATGAGGTTTTTGGTATTTCTTAAATTTTTCTCCAAATCCACTCATTCCATTTTTATTCCCTGGATGCAGGCAACCAGCTACCCAAACCTGCATGTATTAAACTGGGAAGAAGCCAGGTTACCCAGGGAGAACCCATGCTAGTACCGAACATGCAAACTGTACACAGAAACACCTCAGTAAAGATGAACACTAGAACTGTCTTGAGGCAAAGTGGGAGCAAAAACCCATCCATCATTTTAATTCATTTTCAACACATACAGCAGCATTTTATCTCCATTTCTGGATTATTCCTTTACTAAATCCCACATTTTCCAGCTAATCAGGTTGAAAAAAAAATAATTTAAGCTTTTCATGACAGGTCTTTATTTCACGTCATGCTGAACTGCATTGAAAAAGCAATAGTACAATAACAAGTGGTGTTCTGGTCATTACATCTCAAGTTACATTCTAATATATGGTAATGTTCACAAACATTAAATGAAGAAAAATCAGTGTCATACCTCCAGGTTGATTCATAGACATTTATGTGGTTTAGAACAGTTGTGTTTTTCATTTAGCTAATCTCACTTGTCATGTGTTTGATGATACCTCAACCCCAGTATTAGATATAGAGACAAATGTCCTTCAGCTGCAACCTACTTCTGCCAGAACATAAAGCAGATGTGTGGGACTTTTGGCATGTTTACTCGGCCGTGGGGTTGTTGATCTTGCCCATGAACAGGAAGCTCCTTGTCGAGTGCTCCATGATGAAAACCATGAACGGTCTGTTCAGTTCCACATGTACCGGCATACTCATGGGCATGATTTCTATGGTGGTGGCACTTGCTGCCTCTGTCCCCGTTTCGTCCACGCTCACCACAGCCTTGTGGGATACCTGCAGAGCAATCAAGAGACGAGATTCAGTATTTGGGTTTAGCTTGATTGATGGTCCTCCTAACATCCTTGAAGTCATGTTACCTTTGAGACTTTGAGCTTAATCTCCTCAGACATGCCAGAAAAATCTGCCTTTTCGTCAAAAGCATCTGTCATTCCCATTTCTTTGAGGGTTTCATCAAGAGAGGCTTCGGCAGAGATGGAGAATTTCGGCATTAAGAAATTCACGTTACTGTAGAACAGAAAAGCATCAGCTACTCAACACAAGGTTAAAAAATTTTCTACATAAAGAAACTTTTTAAATCACCTGGATGAAGGTGAATATTTAAAAAATAAAGCATAAAAAAGTCCTACTTCTTGTAGAGTGAGTCGTGCCAGTGCCTGATGTACTCCTTGTTGATGAAGCCCTCCACCTCCTTCATCTTGCCTTCGTTGGGCAGAACAATCATCATGGAGGTGTTGCCTTTGTATGGCAGCAAGATGACAGTGGTATGGTTTTCATGGTCCTGATAGTAGTCGAAGCGTCCAGTCTTCTTCATCATGTCCACCTCAACTTTGGTGTTCTCGTCTACCTGGAATTCTCCCTTTCCCGTCAGGTTCCCATCGAAGGGTTTCTCCCACTGTCCTGTCGGAAAACAGTGGATTATTTCAAGTTTTATTTTCGCAATTCATTTGGCAGTCAACCATCATTGTTCTTCCTCCTGAAGAACAGGTGTGACCTACCTCTGAAGTAGACAAAGTTGATCAACACCATTGCCATCTGAGGGTCCAGGTCTTTCACCAGATCTTTGATCTTATCTTGAGTTTTACTTGCAATGTGTCTGTTGACCTCAGCTGTGGCCTCTTCTGGATTGGAAAAGTCAACATTGAAGGTCTCACCAGAGTAGTATTTCTTAATGTCATTCATGTATGCCTCCACGGGATTAAAACCAGTGCGCACCAACACTGAGTTGCCAACATCCAGCTTCTGGCTCTCCTGGCTGTGACCGAGCATATGGAAAAGATGCTCATAGGCTTCGTTGACCTGTGCCTGGTTTAGGTTGCTATATCCCAAGCTAGAGAACATCTGGGTGTGGGTGTCCGCACGTGCCCCCACAGACAACAGGGACAGAGCGGTGGCGATGCCAAGTGGTGAGTAGAAGATGTTTTTTCCAGCAGCAGCTTTGGCATTTAGACTTTTGTAGAGGGCAAAGGCAAAGTCTGCATTAGGAGCAGAGAGCTTGTGGCAGCTCATCTCGCCCTCATGGCTGTGATGATGATGATGGTGATCTGCCAAGGCCACAACCAGCAGCAAGGCTGCTACAGCACTACTAGCAAAGATATTGTGCATCTTCAGAGCCTGGGAAGGGAGAAATTAATTATTTAGTGTAAACAAAATAGGTCATTGTTGAATTTTCATGAAAACTACAATAATCTATTCAGAAAGAGAGTTAAAGTTTAAAAATTAAACAGTGTTTCAAGTATATGAATTTGACTGAATAATTTTTCCCCGATGTGTTCAGAGCTTTGCTTTTCAGTTTATTTTCTCATTAAATCCACTTCAGATAATCCAGTGAAGTGATGCTCTTACCTTTTCTGTCCTCTTTGCTGCAGAAGGTTTGTCAGAAACTTCCTGTTTTTATACACTGGCTTAGAGAAACAGCTGACAGTTTGGTAAAAAATTAACCAAGACCAGTCCCTCTTCTCTGTCCTGTGTGATGATATCTGATTTGTCTATCTGGACTGATACAACACAACTTACTCAGCACATGTGAGTAAAGAAGTAGTAGCAAGATAGTGTGCTAGCCTAAAAAAAGGGAGAAAAAAAAACTTCTTAAATTAATCTGTTTTGCAACATTTATCTTTATGGTCAAAGAATTTATGGAATTTGCCGGAGATCACTGATCACTCAGTGAGCAAGGAAACTGGAAAAAACCAGTCTATAAACCCACACAGTGGCATACACAGCTACTCCCAGTCATAAGCACAGGTTAGGTTAGGTCAGGTGCTGCGTCATGAGCAGTAAAACTCTCATGAATTTTGGTTCTGAATAATATTCCAGATACAGCGAACGTAGCCGCCGAGCGTGATTTGAGAGTCATTAACATTACACAACTCATTGGGCTACATTTGTGCAAAAAACAGAGGTGAGTCTAAAAAGTATGTGATGCGAAAAGACAAGTAATTTTTTTCCAAAGCAAACAGTTAAAAACTATTTTAACACCTGTTTACTGAGCCTGTATTGAACTGATTTAATCACTGCTGCACATGTACATACAGGTTGCATTCACTTGCACTAAGGATTCACCTAAAAAGGTCAGAAAACATACACTACATTTATTAGACATAAAAAAAGAAAATCTCACTTCTATATCTGTTGTCATCTTGATTAAAATGTAACATGATCTTTTAAGTTGTTATATATCAATAAAATATAGACATATCAAAATCGGCTAATTCGTAATCATCAAGATTTAGGGTATGATTGGGGTTTTGTTTTGAGTCGGCAGAACAATAAATTGAGTTTATGGAAGCTACTAAGGCCCATTAAAGCTCATTTAACATATGTAAGTAAGTACAACTTTTATAAAACATAATATTTATACTTGCGTCTTTTACTTCGGTGTTGTTGTTAGGTGACAGGTCCACCAGGGGGCAGTCCAGAGTTTAGAATTCACCTCCACTTTTGGTGGCATTAGAGAAGATAATATTTATTGGAAAAATACATAAAAAGAGGTAGTGGAGTGCCAAAGGTGGTTGTGCAGCCATTAAATACATCACAGCTGCTTCTTGTCTTCTTTGTTCTTTTTGTAGACGACACATCAGCTGTACTGCTCTAACGTACCCCCGTCAGAGTACCGATCCAGAAAGGTCTCAAAAATGGATCAAATTAAAGAAGGAAATTAAAAATGAATGGACAAAATGTTCTGCATTGATCGTTAGCATAGAGCATAAATTGTCTTCTAGATAGACTACCAACGATGCCCAGCTCTGGTCCTCGATGGCCACAATCCTTCAGGTTTTCTGTGTATCCCTCCTCCAACATATCCTACTCAACTTAATCAGTTATTATACTGAACTTCATGGGCTTTTGTATCCATTTAATGGAAGTCAGGTGTGTCGGAACAGGAATACATCACAAATCTGCAGGACAGCGACCTTTGAGCACCAACTTTGGACACCCCTTCAGATAACAGAAGAAACATTCCTGGCTGCATGCAGGTTGGGGCAGAATGATGAAGTAACTCTAGCAGAGGCAATTAAGAGAAATTAGAAAGGGAGAAAGCAGCGAACTACTAGAAATTGCTGTACATGGTGCTTCTGCAAGCAGGTGGTAAGGTGATTTAACTCTCCGTTGCCATATGGGGGCAGTTTTAAAGCATGGCATAGTTTGAAACAGAGGGAATATTTATACTGATATGATTAAAAAGGAAAGTCCGAAGTTCGGGTGGAGAAAATACGTAGTGTAAAACTGAGCAAAGTATAGAAAGAAAATGTCTCACCACCACACCAACCCTTTTGTTTTCACGAGAGCCACATTTCTGCCACTCTCTCCTGTTTTGTTAAAAAAAAGTACCTGGTGCCAGCTGGACTCAAGTCTTCCAAGTTTAAGGGAACTTCCAGCCAACAGTTGAAAACATGTACTGTCAGCTCATTTAGCTCTTTGTTGTTAGCGTTTTTGGAAGTGCTTCCCCCACGTCTCAGCAGAAGAGTTTGCAGGACATGTAAACAACTTTTGCAGATGCAGACAGATTAACATAAAGTTTCAGTCTCATCTGCATACAGCCCATCACTGCCTTATGTTGCTGTTCTGCTCCTGACTCTGCAGTACCTTCACTGCAGATATGGCTTACAGATCTGGAGGTCCCATGAATCAGTGGGGGCCCTCCTGATTAATAGGCTGGCATTTCTGTTAACTGTGATGGATCTGCCGTCCTTTTCATCAAATTATCCTCTATTCATCATCTCCTCAGTGAGGTAAATATCAATATGATATCTCAGCAAGGTGGGCTGACTGAGATGAAAATGAAAGAATATCTAAGAGCTTCTAAAATGTAACACTATTTCACTTGCTTCTGTTTTTGTTCCAGGTAAAAAGCTCAGATACTCTCACAAAGCAATTTTCCTATAATTGCATGAGATGATAAAGAGATGTAAGAGGAGAAAATGTGATTTTTACTAGGAAAAAAAACAACTGAAGGAAATACTTGACAAATGTTTGATGTTTTTCCTCAAGAAAAGCAGCGATTCAAGCAAAAAGATGCCATTTAAGCATCTTTTCATGTAAAAATAAGAAAACAGACTATGAATTATCTTATAATGCTTGTGAGACTAAATGCATTTAGTCTACTGAAAAAAGATTAAAAGAGAAGAGCACGTCTAGACGTTTCTTGGATCGGTAAGTAATAGACCCCTGATAGATCATGAGCATGGTTTATTTGAGATTGACTTGTAGTTCCTGTTTTAGCAGAGGTTTGATCACAATTTATTAATAATAATTTAAAAACTAGATAAAAGTCTGTACACAGACTCATTCGGCAGGATTTACAAACCATCACCAAAAAAAGTGGAGGGGTGGGCAACTCCGGTCCTATCCTGCAGGTGTTGGCGAGTTCCCTGGTTCAGCACACCTGGCACACATCAGACCTAGTTAGGAGACTTGTTCAAACTCAACAAGTCTGCTAATGAATCATTGATTTGAGTCATCCTACATATAGAATGTAAAATATATCCATATTTAAAATAATGCAACATTTTCAGGTTTTGTATTAGGAACAGATGCTAATGTAATTAGCCTGATTAGCTCTACAGAAAATAATAAGCTAGAATACTACAAGAGTTTTTCCCCTTTCTGTAAATTTCTTGGTCTATATTGTCTATTTTTTCTTCAATGATACTTATAATTTGACTTAAACACAATTAAATGGCAATATGCTATAAAGAAAATGTGTTCAATGTTATTGTTATAAAAAGTCCTATTTTCTTAATTTGGTAATCAAATTTATATTTTACCTTCAATGAATTTAATATAATTTAAATATTTCTGTGTAAATACAGAGAGCAATCAAAGCAAACAGTTTAGCAGCTGTTGGTGTTTCGACTTTTCCCACTGTGCAAACAGACATCATTGCTGAAACCGACTTCCGACCTGTGTCACATCAAACGCACCATAATAGTGTGTATAAAATAAACGTAGGTGTAGAAAACAGGGTGGAAAATTATTTTCATCGCTTTTCACTTTAACTAAAAGATAGAATATCAAGTTTCTTAACTTTTTTAAGCTTCAGCATCTTCTTAGGCAGACACACGGCTAAATATCCCAGCATTCCTTAAGAGCGTTTCTAAGCTACAGGATTTCCTTAGTGCAAGCTGAGGGGAAAGGATTTCTTCCCACCTGTGAAGACAACAGTCGATGTGGTAATGGATTGGCTCTGAGCTGTCTTGTTACAACTTGTGAAACACACACTGCCAGCTTTCACTTGCTCATGTAGAGACAGAAGTCGTTATTGCCAATTTAGGATCTTCTAAGTATTGTTCATCATGTCAACAAATGAAAACAAGTGGCTGCAGGATACTAGCGAGAAAAATAAGCAAACAGTTCAGAGAAGATGAATACCATAAAGTAAAAAGCCATAGAATGCCATATTCATCTTTATAAACCACAATGGATGTCTCACCACTAAACTATGTGCTTTCACAATCACAAAAACACTGCAGGTTAGTTAGTCACTTCTGCAACCCTAATACCCAAACAGTTTGGAAAACTGTGGGAAAATATAAATAAACACAGAAAACAGTGATTTCCTGAACAATCCATATGAAATTAAATTAAATGAAAAATACTTTATTTAACCCTATTTAGGGTAATTCAATTTGTAGTAGCTTTTTAAAAAAACAATAATAGGAAAAGAAAAAATAATCAAATTCTTTTGTTCTTGATGGCTGTTGGAAGGAATGATCTTCTTTACCTCTCAGTCCTACATAGAACCTGAACAAGTCTCTCACTGAACGCACTGTTATTTGATCACTGTGTTATGGAGAGGGTGTGAAGAACCCTTCATCATCTTCATCAGCTTGTGCAGCTTTTCTCTTTTGTACGATCAGCTCCAGCGGCTCCAGAGTTACTTTGATCACAGAACCAGCTTTCTTGATCAGTTATCATTCAGTTATCAGTGATAGTTATTTTATCTCCACTAGACAAGAAACAACATATCAGATCCTGAAACTGAGAAATTTGATTATTTCATGGAAAATATATGCTCATTGTGAATATAATGACAGAAAAAAATATGTAAAAACTAGCTCCAGATTGATTATTTTAGCAATGTCTAGCATCTTCTCTTTTTAACATCTGTCTGTAAACATCTGGGAAGTGAGGAGAGCAGCTGCTGGAGTTTTAGGAGAGGAATATTGTCCTGTTCTGGCCTGATGCAGGATTCTACAGTCCTGGACCTTGTTGCTGTATCTTTGCTTTCATGATGCTCCAGATGTTTTGTACTGATGAAATAGGTAGACCAACATCTGGAGTCTTCCCCTGTGAAACTATGCTGTTGTGATGGATGCAGGATGTGGTTCAGCATTATGCTGAAATCTGCAAATCTTCCCTGAAAGAAACATTGTCTGGATGGGAGCAGATGTTGCTCCAATGTACTTTTAAACACTGATGTACTTCACAGATGTGGAAGCTGCCCACATCTGCACTAATACACTCCCATACCATAAGTGATGCAGTTTTTCAACTAACCACAAACAACTTGGATGCAGCCTCTACTCCTGAGTTTGCACAACACACCCTCCATGTTTTCTAAACATAACTTCCCATTCTGACCCATCTGACCACAGAACAGTTAACATTTTCCACCAGAACATTTTAAATGAGCTGTGGTCCAAAGAAGATGGAAGCTTTACGGATTCATGTTGGTCTCTTTTAAGCATTTTAGAGCTGTAATATGCATCTATGGAGTCAACAGTGATAAGAGACAATGTTTTCTGGAAGTGTTCGTGAGTCCATAGAGTTATTTTCAGTAGGGAATAATGTCTGTTTTGCAAAGCAGAACTGCTTGAGGCCCAAAGATACCAGGAATCCAGTTTTTTGACCCATGAAACCTATAAGAGAATTCTCCTGATTGATTCTCTGAATCATTCCATTTATTTGGAAATCGATTAGATCTTTAAAATCTCTTCTATCTCTGTTGAGAATCAAATCCTGATTTCTGAGATTTACATATCATTTAATTAGGTTTTAAATTTTACAGTTTCTCAGGTTAATGGGGTAAAATGGCTTCTATTTTGGCGTCATGGTGCATAAGGGCCCAGTTCAAGGACGAAGAGTTAGGACATAGCCAGGACAGAACTACTGGAATAAGTTTAATAAGAACAAAGCCAAAAGAATACACAGACAGGAAACTGAGGAAATACCATTTATGAATACTGACTGACACCATTGAGTATATAAATGGAAGACTACTAATTAGAAGTAGCTGGAATTGGTTAACTATTTGAAAGAGGTGTGCTAATGAAGAGGAAATAAAACCTAATGTGAAAAAGGTAAGGAACTATAAAATAAAACAGAAAAAGAATTCAAAATAATAAGAATAAAAATCCTAAAAGAAAACCTACAGGCCATGACTATAAGTAGTTTGATCATTTCGAATAATGATTTAAGATAACTAACCTTCCCATTTATCCCTTTTGTGTACCAACAGAACCAGATAGAAAGAAGGTTGCTGGTCACTCATTTGGATTCGTGATGTGCGCTTCATAAACAAGCCGGATTTAAAAGCCAATTCTTTTTAGTGAACAAAAAGAACTAATTCCTGTTTAAGAAAGCAGAATCTTTTTATTTGAAGAAAGACCACTATGCTCATTATACTGTGTAAAGAAGAAAGGGCTTCTTAGGCTGCGTTCAGTCTGCAGAATGAAGTAACCCAAATCTAATTCTTTTGCTCCTATGCGACCTGCATCTGATCTTTTCATAACAATCTGAACAACACAGATCTGATTTGTTCAAATGCAACCCAGGCCACTTGGATGTGTGGTCCTAAATCTGACATGTATCTTGTTCTTTTGCCATGTGACTTCAGTCTGAATGGCTAGGTTGCATTAATCTGACCTGCATGTCATTGATACAGCGTTTCAGAGAGACGCTCAGCAATTTACACTCACTCCTGGCTGCAACTTCTTATACAAATGTTTCTCTGTGCAGACATGCTGCTCCACAAAATGCCATCTAACTTTTCTCTTTTGTAACCTCCTTAAAACGATGCCATTGAAAATGCACCAGACTATGGCTGGATAATCATTTTAAAATGGCAAGATACGCTCTGATGTTACCATTTATTTCCGTAAACACGATTACATCACTCCCATCAAAGTGTCTTGTACGTATGCTGGCCGCTTTTGGTGCGCATAATGTTCATACAGGAAACGATATACAAGGCGCATTTAAATCAGAAATGTGAACAGATTCTCAAAAAAGACAGATTTCACCAAAAAATCTGTATTGAGCATTATGGCCTGCAGTGTTAACGTAGCTTGAGAGGACAGGGAGTTTGGCGATACAGAACAGGTACGCTGAGAGCTGAAAGACAGATTGAAATTATCTGTTGTGAAAAAAATGGAGAAATCAGCAACTTTAAAGTGTCCTGATGTTTAGGTTTTGGCCTTTATTTACTTGATTTGCTTTGTTTGGTTCTGTGTTCAGTTATTTATTTCAAGGTTTGATTAAAATATTAAATTATATTTCTAATTTTTAAAAAATGCACAAAATAAAACCTTTATGATTAAAAAAAAAATCAATTAAAGATGGATTACAAACAACCAAACAATTCATCACGGCTAAATTAGGCAAAAATAGAAGCTTTAAGTGAAACTAAATGAGGAGCCATTTGGGAGCCGAGACAGAAGAGCCTTATCTTAGAAAAGAGACAAACTTCCCATCCCTAATTTCAATTCCCTGCTTAGCACAGCTTCAGGTTGCTAAGCCAAATTTTTATGTGACTGTTATAAAAACAGTCCTCTTGGGGCTGAAGCTCACCCTGAAAAGACAAAGCAGTATCATTACAGTTCAGGATTCGTCCCTGAACATCATGGCAACCTCCACGGAGGTCGTTGTGTTCATCTGAAAGCTCAGAGGCTCTGTGTGGCTCTGCTTAAATGGCTGATTTATGTTTCATTAAGGGAACATGTGGTGGATGAAATATGATAATAAAGTAGAAGACAGAGGTTGCAAACCTATAAAAACATCTTGCTGTGTAGATTTATTACCACTAACTGTTATAGGTAGGCATTTGCTCTAAATAAAGCAGATGTTCAAGGTTCCCAGCAGTGAGCGTTGATGAACGCTTAAAGGACATGTTATTGAAATAAACTATGTCAACATTTCTTAACCTTTCTCTTACTTTAATAAGCTTGAGCATGACATGTCAGAATGCTCAAGCACCCAAAAGTTAAGAATGAATTTCACTTGGTCAATTAAATATATATATATATATATATACACTCACCGGCCACTTTATTAGGTACACCTGCCCAACTGCTCATTAACACTTAATT
>JBAMHX010000025.1:3631497-3644536 GCA_037177515.1 Pseudomugil tenellus | reverse complement strand
TATATTCCTGTAATCATCATTGCAGGGTGATTGGATGATGGCCAGGTTAAAAGCGGAGAAGTACTTCATCAGCAGCGAAAAATTGTTGCGATATTTTGCATGTGTTCTCTGTGCCTTCACTCTGCATCACTAAGTTTGTTTCACATGCCTATCAAGTGCAATTTCTTCAAAAGCTTTGGATACCCCCATAACCCCTCCATTGTTTAACCCGCCCTCCCTTCCCTGCAGTTGTGTTAATCTTCCCGTCTCCCATCTCACAGTGGAAAGGGGTTACGGGTTTATAACCCCCATATTATACACATTTTCAACAATTCAGAGGTCAAAAAACATTGTTTTTTAAGTGTTTTATCCAAAATACTTTCTTGGTCCTTAATATCAATCATTCTACTCTGTATTTAGCTGTTTCTGTGCCTGTAGCTAGCCTAACGGGAGGTAAAAAGTAGTATCTACTACTGGGGGGAATGGTTATTTCCCTTCTTGTGGTCAAAATAGGAAAGATCTCAGACTCACTGGTTTCAATTCCCAGAATTTTTGGGTCTTATATGGAGATACTGTTAGTAAACTTTTAAAAGTGAATTTTGCATAACACGGGACCTATTTTGGCACATAGACGGTTACTATTATACATGAATAACACATCTAACAAAAAGCTACGTTTAAATACACACAACTCATAAAAAAAGTTTTCCTGACGCTTGAAAGTCTTTCATCAATGCATTACAGCTGATATTGATGCCAGACAGTCGATTATTCAAAAGGCTGGAGAGAAAACTTTCATAGTCTGTTGGGAGTTTTCATAAACATGAAAGCTGCTCCATCTTTTCAACTGACCTACCAGCACGTCACCTCTTGCCCTACCCACTATCTACATCGGTTGTTTGTGCCCTTCTCCTCAGCTTCTAACCCCACTGTGGCACCATCACTCCATGTATTTGCCCACACTTCAACCTCTGATGCTCCCCTCTGAACTAAATCCTCTCTCTCTATGACAGAGAGGTTGTGTTTCAGATACGGTGGCTTTCACACTCATCAAGTTGGCTGTTGTAATGAGGGCACGACTTCATCTCTCAGACCAGGAAACTGCACAGCAGAGCCAAAGCTGAGAACAAGATGCTGCTCGGTCGCTGCTGCTGATGAACTCCTGGTTTAACAGTGCTTTGAACAGGTCACTGTAATTTTCAAAGGCTGTATTTAAAGTTTTGTTCAGCTGATTCTGCTCTTTTCCTTAACCAGGGCTAATGAGGAAATTGCTGACAAGTGTTGAGGAACAAGTTAGCAAAGTTAGCGCTTTAGGACAAGCTAAACAATGCACAAGAGGCATCATCACTTCTTCTCTCACCCTCCTGGCTCGGTTGCGAGGAGGACCGTCCAAACTCCTGCATTAGGGATGTGTTGTTTTCATGGTTTGGTGCGGGGGTGGTGGGACTGTTGAAAGGATTATTGATCTCCAGAGTTGAGCTATTGACCCATGGGTTCAGCTCAAAGCAAACAATGGTAGCCTGTTTTTAGTTTCTTAGAATTTTCCTAGTGATTATCGTGTATTTTTTGGACATTGAGGACAGGGCAAACTCTTCCCCCCTCTGTTTAATACACTCTGGTCAAACATGGCTTTTGAACACTTATGCAACCGACACATAGTTTTCTTTTCTCTACTTTAGCTGTGCACACAAGCATGGAAAAAATATATGAGTTTAATATCTCTGCACTGCATAAAAAAGCTATATTTACAAGCCTTTATGATGTCAAACGGAGCCCACATATGCTGGTCGCATTTAAAGTTTATAGTTCTTGTCAAATAGTGAGCAGGTTGTCACAAAAACATCTGTAATCATTCAAAGCTTGGAGTTTAACATGGTATCTGATGTAAAAAAAAATAGGAAAATAGTATACATGTTGATTCATAAGCGACACACCAAGCGTCTTCAAAATGTCAAAGTGTTCATTAAATATTATCTGCTTAATCTCTGCATGTTAATACAGCCTCTAATTAAACAGCAAGTCATTTGGGAGATCTCAGCAGGGAACAGAGTGCCATACAGACAAGTTTCATGTTAAATAGTGTCTGCTGCGATGCTGCAATGCCACCATGTGGTTGATTGTACCACACAAAGTTAAAAGGAGTAATTGAGCCAGGAAAATCAATCACATAAATTGAGTGTTTTGGACATTTATTCAGCAACAGCAGCTTACAAACCATGCCTAATAAGGCAAAAATCTATGTAATTACAGGGATTACAGCATTATTGGTTTATCTGAAATGATAACTCAGGTTATTATTACAAATCAGATCTGCTGGTAGCAAGCAAACATAATCATTAAATACTGTCTTTGGGGAAATTTAGCAACACAGATTAAGAGTCAGCTCAGCCCTAGGTATCCTTGTTCTGTTTATTAGAGGCAACTGGGCTAATAAGCATATCTTCATACGAGACTCCAAAGAGACTCAGAAGATTGTCTGACGAAGGATGAGGTAGCAGTAGAGCAGGAGCCACAGCACCAGAAGCAATTCCAGCTCAAATGCAGGAATGTCACAAAAGGCAGCTAAAGACTGAGGAATAAGTCTTCCTTCACAGCTGAAAACAGATTTAGACAAAAAAATCTGGGCTTTAAAACAGGCCTGATACTAAAATAATTCAAAATTATACATTAAAGTAGCAGAATAAAAACATAGAGAGAAATGAAGTACACTGAGTGCATGCCAAATCTCCTCTTCCCTCAAACAATGATCATCCAGTCATTAACACCACCTAATCAGCTGCATCAGACAGCATGCTAATCTAACTAGCTTAAGTTTCATTTCAGCTTATTTCTAGAAGATAAGGAAGACTGTGATTCATGTCATTAATGGTGCTTTTTGGGGGTTTTGGGCGTTTTTTTTTTTTTTTTATACAGCAATGTCAGAAAAATTGACTTCTCACAGCTGGATCGTCGCCAATACAGGTGCAAAAGCTAGCTTAACATTACTCGAACAACTCCAACCGAACTCATTCTCACATCAGATCTTCAATGTCCCACAATCTCTTGAAACAGGAAGCGTTCCAAACAGATCAAATTTACATAGACTCCAGTGTAAAAAAGACCAACTTCACCGCAGCCTGGTACAAAAACCTTTTAGTTTTAATAGATCAATTTACCTTCATGGTAGCTGTGAGGGGGTGATTTTTTTTATAACGCATCTATTATTTAATCTTGAATAATTGGGGGCGTATCCTTGTGATTGACTGCTATCCACTGCAGAAGAAGATAGAGTGTTGCACAACCATGGTTTTTAGCCACCTAATAGCATGCTTTCACTTTAGCCCGCCTAACTCCGTTAGCTTTTTAGCAGCCATTAGATTTGAGTTAGCCTAGTTAGCTCTTAGCTTCAGGCAGCTCAGAGTTTCATTGACATCAGTATCTATTTTCCAGTAATGGCAGCATGCATAATGCTACCCACCAGGGTAGCATTATGTATACCCACCAGGGTTCACTGTAGCTCTTCAGAAACCTACAGTTAACGTCACTGAGGCTTCATCAATCTTTTATATACAGTGCATGAGTGGGACATTAGTGTGATAGACACACCATGTGGCCAAAGACAGATTTGGATCATATTATGCATGAAGAGGAAGGAAAATTGGTGTAGATCTTCAAAGGGCAGAGTAGTTGTACAGACCAGAAGCTTCTTTTAAAGTATTAACAAAAAACTAAAGAACTCATCGTCCAAATATTAAAATAATTATTAAATTTTATATTCTACACTGTTCAAATAATGAATAACATTGTGTTCTTCTATAATTACTTCCCGAAGGTCATTGTGACACCATTAGCATGATGGTCAGTGATTGTTTTGTGTATCTTAAAATTTAAAACTTAAACAAGGGAAGCATTCATTTTATATAATGCTTAATTATCAGGCAAGAAGCAGGTACATCATGGACAGATCACCGGTTCATCAACACAGAGGGAATGTTGGGAAATTTATAATCACTGATTGAGTGATCCAGATAGCGACGACTTCAGCTGGCTAAGTTAATGAGATCTGAGGTGAGGTCTATCTAGAGTGATAACTATGCTAGTTTGATTGTGGCTCTCATGCATTTATTCTTGTTAAGACTGTTTCATAGTCATTTACTGACACTAGTAATTCGGCACTTAAGTGGAAACACAATGCCTCTTATAGAAATATGAATTTCCAGGTCTGCTCTGAGTAGCCTGAATAAAATCAGATGGAAAACAGAAGAACAGATAAGCGAGTTGGACCTCGAACTTTAGACTGAATCTGATGCTTACAGATGAAAGGTAGAAAAAATAATCTAATTTCAGGAGAATGGGGCTTTGTTGTGTTAATTAATCTGTACCTGAACGACCAAGACGTCTGACCATCTTCCTGTTTCTTGATGTCATCAGTGAGCTTTCTTGGTATTGTTTGACCAGGATAGGCTGCTGTCACATCACTGGATCTCCTCAATTTCAGCTCCTTGATCCTCCCAGAATCAAAGCAACATGTCTCGTCATCAGTTTCCTTGACTTTTACCCCTTGTTCTCGTCTCTCTGTTAAATCCATTTTGAAGGAATCATTTCTCTCGTCACCGTCTTCCTCTGGGATAATTCTAGCTGCTTCAGGCGCACTGATTTCACAGGTGACATCATCAGTGAATATTTTATTTACTTGAACCTTGATACTTTCCAAAGTTAAACTTTTCTGACTTCCTGTCTCGTCTTTCTTCTCAGAAACCTCTTCCCTCTCGTTCTCTTCCTTTGGACCTTTCTTCTCAAATCTTTTCAAATCTTCTTCTATCACTTTCATCTCACGCACAAGTCCTCTTTTTTCAGAGAGTCCACCGTTTTCTTCAACACATTTCTGACAACCACCCACATCAGTTATCAATGCTTTCACTGCTTCATCTTTTGCTTTTTGATATCCTTGGTTCACCTTTCTCGCATTTTTTGTCTTCTTCCATCTCTCTTCCTCATAGCAATCATCATTACTTTGCACTTTCTTATCTTCACACTCTTTTATGTGTCTGCTTTCAGCCTCTGAGTTCAAGTCCAACATCACTCTGTTGTTTATCTCCCTGAGGCTACTTTCAACCCTGTCCAAGCCAAACTTCCTATGAACTACTGACTGAGCCAGGACTTCTGATTTCAGGTTAGAACTGGCGTCCTGATCAAGTGAGCCTTCCAGATGTTCATTGACATTAATCTTCTGGCATGCTTCCAGATATTTAGTCTCTTTTCTGATTTCCTCTGCTGTTTCCTCTTCAACTTTTGTTACTTGTCTTCTCAAAGGGCTATAAGGCTGAAACACATCCTTATTCAGATCCAGGACGTAACTGCAGCCTTCTTCCTCATCTGAGTCCAGTGTGGACAAGCTGTAAATTCCCTCCATGGAACTGGAAGAAGTCTGACTTCCATCCACTCTGTATTTCCTACAAACTAAACTCTTTTCCATCCACAGCTGGATCTCCTGATTAACCAAAGCAGCGTGTAGTGGACTGGGTGGCTCTAAACCTCTTTGATTAGAGGAGCAGGAAGTTCCTGAAGATCTCCTGCCCCATCGTCTCCACAGTGTTTGTTCGTTGCTCTTCTCGAAGGTTTTCAGCAGAACCTGGACTTCTGGATCATCAGCAGGAGTTTCTCTGAAGCTGATTGACTCGGGAGACCTGAAGTCGGGGTTCTCAGGAACTTCAGTGCCTGATGCAAGATCCTGAAATAAGCAATATTAGTGATAGATGAAGGATTAGTTTTGGGTATGCATTTGTTCTGTACGAGCCACTTTCTTCCCTTTGGTAAAGGTTTCCTCACAAAAGAAAAACATCTTTATATCTGTATGTGCTTGTGCAAATTTTGAAACACATCTGAAGCACATTTGAGAAATTTTGGTTTTGGAATATTTTGTGGTAATGACATGTGAAACCCATGTGCATGCCCGAATTAAACCTATATAAGCTTATGTTGAAATTCACATGAAACCCATGTAAATCACATGTTAAAGCTATATTAGCACATTGGAAAACCATTTTAATCACATGTGAGACTAGGGCTCGGTATCGATTCAGATTTCAAGAATCGATTCAATTCAGAACCTCAAGATTTAGAATAGATTTTCACGATTCAATCCGATCTGTTCTGATCAGAAATGGATTTTGTTCCGTGTTATTTAAACCTTTGGGTTTTTTTTTTTTTGTTAAATTATATGTATATATAGTTATAAAACATATTAATACAAGTATTGTATTGACATTCAACAAAAAAATTAATGAAATGTCAGACGTCAAAGATGACTTCTATGGTTTGTAGTACATATGAGGAGATTCATGTCTTAGTCTATGTAATGTGTTGTCACACTAACACAAGACTCCACAGATGTCCACCAAATATAATATGGGCACTTATCCTTGCACGAAGTCTGCAACTGCCTCAGTTACTTTGAGAAAACGTGCAGCATTGGCTGGTAGGTGTAAAGTTTGCTTGAGTGTTACCTGTTGCATCCCCGTGGACAACTTGGATATGTTATCTTGGAGATGTCGCAAAATGAGGTTCCTCAGGATTGGCATATCTTGCAAATCGCTTTGTTCTCATCAAGCTCATTATTCTGTTGATGCTTTCTGAACCTAAAATGGTTTCATTTTGCAACCTGAAATTTTTTGGGCATTTTCAAAACCTGGACTTGGCTAACAGTGCTACTTTCTGACGCCATGTTAACTGTTTTCATTTCTTCACATGTAGTGCACATTCGTGAATGAAAGGTCAAAATTCACCAGGAAAAATGTATTAAAATCATCGATCTTTGGACTAATGGATCGTACTTCATTGATTGATATAAGAATCGATTAATCAGGAAACCTATGAGTTAAGACATGCAACCCACAGAATTTTGTATGGTCACATTTTACACCCTTAAATACAGCCATAAAAAACTATAGTGATAGATTTCATATGTGATTGCATGAGTTTCACAAAGGAATTTAATTGGATTTACATCTTATATCAATAAATATGCTTCAAATCCATGTTTCCTGCTAGCAAAATGTGTGTTCGACATGTTTTTGCCATGTGCAAAACAATTTGTTAAATGTGGCCTGTTTGTATGGGTACTGAGAGTTAAATACAAGACTAGTAATGCTTTTAGAAATTCATCTGTAATTATAAAACCCTGAAGAAAAATATGATTTGTTTTCATCTTGCTTTTTTTATTGATAACTAACTTAGATCATAATTTGTTCTCCAGCCATCATTATGCTGGGTGGGATTGTCAAACTTGAGGAAGAGTTTAGGAAGTTTAGTTTTCCCAAGGCTGCAAAGGGAGCCGTCTGAACTTGTCTTTATGAGGAGATGCTAATAAATGTCAGCTTGAAAATGAAATAGCTGGATAGACATCTTCAAACAAAGAACTCTGTGTGTCAGAGACAATCATAAAGGAATTTTTCAGCATAAAGCAAACACTGGACAGTTTGAACTAGAGATGTGTTGTTGCTTTGTATGCAACTGTAAATCCCACAAAGGGCTTCTCCCTGATGTGAATGAGGAAGCAAAGAGAATTTATTTACAGTTGTTTGGCTGTGGAAGATGCAGTGATGGGTGTTATGTTGGTATCATGAAGTTTCCTGGCTGGTTTAACGTGTCAGGTGCATGTGGCTGATTTGCTGGATGTTGGGGTTTAAAGCAGTGGGTGTGGATTTATGTAAAAGTGCATGAAGTAAGAAGCTTAATATACACCTCATCTAATTGCTAAACCCAACACAACTACTCACACCAGCAGGGATAATAATCTTATTAAAACTAGAATGATTCCATCGGATTCAGCGGGTAGGGGTATATCCCCAATCTTCAATTTCCCCAAACATCAAATATATATAGAAATAAAGAAACATTCAGGACATTATGTGACACATCTTCAGGTCATGAATTTTCACTTGCAATTGATTTGAGGTCAGTCGGATGAGTAGATATAGCCAAAACAGTTTTCAAATTTAAGCACCATCTAGGGGTCAACCTGAAATTGACAAATGGCTCAAAATGGAATCCGTTCATCCTCTCTATGATATCCATGCATATGTTAAACATGAAAACACTAAATTGAATATTGTTCATGTTATCGCGTCAACACGAAGGATCTGCTGCGCATGTGTCAGAGAAACATGGAAAACCTGCAGGATGGTGGATCTAAAGTATCAACTTCACACTCCTGCCAGAGTTTCTAAGTTCAGATGTTAAAATATGTCTGTCAGATTTTTATATGATCCACATTTTCCCTTTTGTAGCAAGATTATTATTATTTCTAATGTTAGTGAATTGAAGTTCATTCTGAGGCAGCACATCAATTTAAGTAGCAGCTTTTTTCAGGGCTTCTCATTTTTCACTCATATTCAGTACTTTTTATCTCATTTGGTCTGTTTTGAGGGATATTTGATCTTATCTGTTCCACTGTTTCTGTTCTCAAGTCTTTGGTATAAAAAAAGACATACATATTGTGATTATTTAAACATCATATTGAGCTAACAGCTACTGATAGTTTCCTTTTCAATCAACAAAAACTAGTATAAATATATTCAAGAACGCTTTCAGCAACAATGTGAGTAAATGGTTTTCTCAAAGTGTCAGATTTTGCACTGACCTCATCATTGCAGAAATGCCTTAGGAACATTGACACATATGTTATGATGGACAGCTCATCTGGAGATGTGCATGCCACGTCTGCAGGGAGAATGATAAACAGGTTTTGCACCATTACAATAAAGACTTTTCCAGTTTAGATGACCAGTTTGAGCTACAGAGATAAATAATCATAAACAAATTGTGAACAAATTATCTTTGCTGCTTGTTTTATATGAAGACAAGTTGAACAATGTTTTGAAAAGACAGTACTGTCCATTAAAAAACAGTATTACCAAGTTAGATTATAGCCTAACATGTAAGTAGTACATTAGAGTCCGATTTGTTTATGCGGATAGACTGAAAGGAACTTAGGCATTTGCATTTTGTGGGTAATCTTTACCTTCAGGCTCCAGCAGAGGTGATACATTTAAATAATGATAAGCAATCAGGAAGGCATGCTGGACGTTATCTGTTGCTTCTCTGGACAAGCTCTCTGTTAGATCAACCAAGTCTGGGTTTATGGACTTAATCATAGCAAGAAAAGCCAGTCCACTCCTCCAGCTCTTTCCAAAGTCATGCACATCCACCCCATACCTAGAAATATATAATTAAATCACAAATGTGAACATATTCAGCCTGTTGGCTTTTGTCCCAGTCAGACAATGATTTTGTATAGAATGTTATGTTTTTCAGACTCACTTTGATGTGCAACTTTGAACCCACTGCAAGAGTGTCTCGATTGCTTTACCATGGCACTTTGGCTCATCAGAGGTCATCCTGTCCTTTGGCTGAGTGTTACTTAAGTAGCTGCTGTTATCACTTGATTGAGGTGAGAGGTCACTGGTGGATGGGTAAGTGCTCAGTGATAAAGATGAGAGGCTGCAGGACAAATGCTTCCAAAGGTTTCCCATCACCTCCTTCACCTGTGTTACAGTATAATTGAGGTGTGAATGAAAGATTAGATTTAGATTGATGGGTGATGAAGGGAAGGTTTTAACCTGGAAATGCAGGATAATGTTCCAGACAAGGCTGAGAATGACAGAAGGGATGCCATCAACTATACCAGAGGCATCAATGCCAAGCAGCTTCACCTGGGAGACGACATATTAGTGTCATTAAGAGCATTAAACAAAATCAGGATCATTGCAGTGAGAAGTAAATACTCACATGTTTGTTTTCCAAGAAAGCTAGCGCTTTGGAAATGTTGTTCAGTCTAAAATTACGATGAGAAGATGACCTAAACCTGTAAAGCTAACATAAGATATAAGTTAAAAGAGAAGCTTGACAGTTTAGCTAATGCTCTATGTTGCAGAATGCACCAATAGCTAGCTAGCACATTTGCAAGTTGTTAGCTGGCCGTGCTAACGCATGCTAACAGATGACTGATAGATTGTCTGACTGATTAGCACTTATTGCCCAAACCTCTTGGATTTTATTCACTTTAATCAGCAAAAGTTGTTTTCCCTTTGCTTTCAGTCTATGATCAGCTAAAGCTAAGCTAACATGTTATAGCATTAGTCAAGTTTGTTTATTCTTCAAAAGTTGAAAGAATGGCTTTTATTGACTTGTGGATCCAACAGATTCTCACGCTAATTGTCTAAACTGAAACTGAACAATGATTAAACATTAAAACGGGATGCATTTGTTCATTATTTTCAGTATGTCTTCTCTTTAAGATTATTCTTACTAGTTTGCATCCAGACAGCTCCTCCAGCAGGGCCATGAGGATTCTGCCATCCTGAATGTCAGTAAACAGATTGTGCACTTCGAGGGGAGGATTGTGCTGACAGTAATAGAAAATAAACATTGTGAGCAACGATATTGCCAAGAAATGCTTGGAGTAAAAGCAGAGCAGTGGTTTGTTTCTTACTCTCTGCAGAAACATGTTCATCCACCTGGTAAAGGTTCTCTTTTGCACTGAAAACTTCTCATCTGAAGGAGAGAAATTAAGATCTTTTAGTGTTTTTAAAGTAATACCACCCCCTCCATACTCAGACATTCTGGCTTTGAACAGCACAACCCCCACACATGAAAGAACACTCCCAGGTGTCCATACAAACTCCACATTTTACCTTTTATTGCAAATATTGGCTCATTTTGAATTTGATGACAGCAGCGCATCTTAAAACAGTCCAAACAGGAGCAACAAATGGATGGAAAAGTAACTCACAAATAAATTGTTTTTTTAAAAAAACTACGGAAGTGTTTGTGTTAATTGGCAACAGGTCAGTAACCCGACACAAGAAGCATTTCAGAGAGACAGAGAATCTCCGGGGTAAAGATAAACAGAGGTTCGGCAGTCTCAGATAAACTGGGTCTAAAAGTTGTGGAACAATTTCAGAGTTCCTCAAAGTAACATTGTGAAGACTTTGAAGATCCCTCCATCTACAAAAGAATCAGAGAATCTGAAGAAATCTCTGTAAACACAGGACATGGCCAAAGGTCAAAGCTGGATACTGGTGATCTGCAGGGGCTCAGCTTTAAAAAGAGACATGCTTCTCATTGCATGACCTCATGAACGCTTCCACAAATCCCTCTCTGTGAACGCATATTGAGGTTAAAGCTCTATCATACAAAGGGTAAGCAAACTGTGAACATGATCCAGAAAGAAATGCCATTTAAATGGTCTACATGGAGCAACATCTGCCCAGACGTCTTTGTCAGGTTAGAGCATGCTGAACAAAATCCTGCATCCATCACAACAGCATGGCCTCACAGGAGAAGAGTCCAGCTGCTGAACTGATCTGCCTCCAGTCCAGACCCTCATAAAAGTTTCATGAAAGCGGGATGAAGGTCCGGGACTGTTGAACTGCCATCGGATTCAAAATAAGCTATTTTCTTTTTCAGAAATGATTAAATGTATCAGTTTCAACATTTGATATGTTGTTAATAATCCCTTAGGAAATAAAATAAGCTTCATGAGATTTGCTAATTAACACATTTATCCAGTACATTTCAGTTATCAGCATTTTAGTGGGATATATTCAGCCATTAGAAAAAAAGGAAATGACCAGATATTAAATCTAAGACAGTTGAACAGAAAGGACAGAAAAAAACATCATTCCCGATAAAGTGTATTCCTCTCAAAAGGTAATTTAACGAATAACATGGATGAGTTCAACAGATCAGGATAAGACGATACCGTGAAGCAGCTCAGAGTGATCACTGATCACTTCTGCCGGTTTCCTCTCCAAATCCATGAAGTTCTACGCTCTCAGCTACTTCACTCGTGATCCATTGCAGGGTGGAAGAGAAGAAATATGAAAATGGTCAGCCGTGAGGGCTGCTGTCAGGTTGTCGTGCAGAAAAAGGATGAAGGAGAGGCAGCATTTCATGCCACAACACGCTGAAACCTCCCACAACATTTCACAAACATACCTTCCAAGACGGCACAATTTTTCTCCTGCTGGCAGGTTGTGGCTCAAAAAGTATTATTATTCCAGAGCTCATAGAATGTACTGGTATCTTTCTAATGAAATGGGTCTGTTGTGTTTTTTTGCAAGCTGTGAGACGTCCTTGCAGAAGCCGATCTTTCATGCACGTTAGCATGAACATGCCCATGGGTGTTAGAATAGCCCAACATTTCTCATATTAGAATGGTTCTTTATAAAAAAAAATACAATGGGGGAGTATGCAGAGAATGCTTTGAAGTATGTCCACCGTTGCTGCTTACACATACAGTTTTTATATTATTAGAATATTTTTATTACACAATAATCAGGGCTGGAGGTGTAATCTGGCTGAAAGTACAAGGTGATGGTGCGCAATGATTGTTTTTCACAACTTTTCGTTGCTTTCTGCTCAATATGAATCTGTTTCAAACAGCTCTGGTTTCAAAATGTACTGTCTCCTGTGGGGAAGCAGGTCTGCAGCATTCACCCTGGACTGGCAGGATTTGGAAGATCTTCGACATGCAAAGTTTGTGTGACACCTAATTCCTTTCAGGTGCCGTCTGATTAGTAGCATAAGCTGCACCCAACTTAAACAGTTCCCAGTTTGAGCTCCCAGGTGATCTGCCAGGATATGACTGGGAGATCACCTGAGCAGGCCTGACTTTATTTTTCTTTTTTTTTTTAGGTTTTTGCTTTTTGGTTTTCATAAAAATAAATGATTTTATACTACACCACTTGTGCCTGCCTCCCTTATTTTTGTTACAGCCTTTGAGCCATTCATGTTCTGCCCATCTAACTTTAATTATCACCGCGTTCTACATTTAGAGCATTGTTGGCTACATTTCCCTAAAAGGACTAGAAACATTGAAGGTACTTGCACTTTTTTACTTTTATATTTTTTTTTACAAAATCACTCAAGTGTTACAGGGGCAAACATACTGTACTTCACTAAAATTAATAAGAATATGGACACAAAACAGTGTGACAAATACACCATGGTTTCTTCAACTCAGTATAATTGAAATAACAATATTGACATAAATTAGATGCTTGGAGCAAGTCTTCGT
>JBAMHX010000025.1:3613139-3630779 GCA_037177515.1 Pseudomugil tenellus | reverse complement strand
ACAAGGCAATGAACGTAGAGCTTAAGTGACCAATGTAACATGTTCAGAGGTGGGTCCAGAACATTTTTAATGGAGGGATATTATCTGAAAATAGAATGTTTGTCAAAAAGTTCAAACGTTTACAGACTAAACTGAACAAGGTGTCAAAAGGTTCAAAACCAGAAAGAAACGTCTGGGTTACACATTTGAAAACATACATTTACTTAAATATACTGATATGTATTTGCCTGTTGACGCATCCCGTTTTTGGTGCACCTGAATGACACAAAAGGCTCGTTATCAGGCTTCTGTGGAGCTCGATGACAAGCAGATGAAGTATTTATTAATTTGTGTGATTTAGAGAAGAGACGCATATAAACGTTGCAGGATGGGGGAACTTGAGGACTAGACTTGGCCCCCCTGCAGTAAGTAAATGTAACTCAGTAAACTCCAATCCTTTTTAAAGTCATTTATGTAATAGCTCATCCCCCAAATCATCTGTTTTTATGGCCCATACTTAGCCTTGGGTGATAGTTCTGACTGGGAAGAAGCGGTCACGTCTGACCTCTTCTGCTCTAGTCCATATTAGGTCATTACATTTGTATGCAGCTGTCACTAGAGAAGGAAAGAACAAGATAGAAAATACAAGCAGCTGAAATGAGTTGCAGAGTTCGCCCTTAGAGAGAGGGTGAGAAGCAGTCATCCGGGAGGGACTCAGAGAAGAGCCGATGCTCCTTCGCATTAAGGAACCAGATGAGGTGGCTCGGGCATCTGTTGGGATGTCTACTGGACCCCTTTGTGGTGAGTTGTTCCAGGCACGTCACTGTGGGAGGAGACCCTAGAGAAGCCCCCGCAGGCATTAGAGGGATTATATCTCTTGGCCGGCCTGGGATGCCTTGGTATCCTATAGTCATGTCCCCCCTTCCCCGATGAGCTGGTGAATGTGGCTGGAGGGAGAGAAGTCTGGGTTTCCCTGACTTGCCCCCCCCCCCCCCCCATGCAATAAGCATAAAATGGATATATGGAGCACATGTAGTCCATGTAAGAACACTTCACAACAATTTAGCTCAGGAGGAAACCCTTCTCAAAATCTTGAAACCAAATCCAGACCACAAAACACCTGCTAATGCCACAACTAATTTCCAAATGTAGTTGATAAAACACCAACGTCTCAGCTATCAGGGTACCGACGTAGTTTTCATATTTTAAGGGTCATGTGAGTTTAGGCATCTAATTTATTAAGAAAAGAATAAACATGATCTTAATACTCAAATGTTTTATTAGTTAACTATTTTTCAGCATTTAAATTTTTTTTAAAATTACTCTTAACAATCAAACTTTGCAAAGATCTTTACTTAAATGTGAGACAGATGTGTGCAGTAGTTAAATGCAGTTTGGGGCCCCAGCAGGCATTATGAATGTTGCCCCAAAATGAGCAGATTATTGGGAACTGGAATCTTAGTTTATATCAAATGATCAATTTGGGCTTCCCTTCTTCTCCCTTGTTTTCCTATCAGGAACAAGGGCTAAATGAGGGGGGGCTCCACAGATTTTCTGCCTTTACAAAGGACATGATTGAAATTTATATTTGCAAAGACCTTTGAGCAAATGCAGAAAAAAGAAGGAACAAGCAACACTTGACGTGTGAAACACTATTTTATTAAAAGGAAACCAAGTCAAAAAGAAAATAAAGAAATTAATGTGACAGCTAACAGTATCTGACAGAAAAAGCTCCCCCTGCTTCAGACAATATCCAGCTGCCAGGATTTTATTCTACCTGCTTCAAGAAAGGTGACAGCCACTGAGCTCGACTGTCACCACCGTGGAAAGCAGGAGGCTTCTGTCCAAAGAACATCGCACGTGAAACTCCTAAGCCTCCAGAAGTCACGCCTTTTCATTCTTTGAGTTGCTTTCTGCAGCTTTGTTGCACCCACTAGTGATTGGTTTCACCAGGGGCATCATCACAAAGCTGCAAAGGTCACAAAGGTCAAAACAACATACAGGAAAGTACCTCATTTGGCAACGTGACTGAATGTGCACACAAATCTTACTGAATCCCTCTCTTATGTTAAAGCGGTTGCAAACTCAGCAATAAATAACACCAAAGAACAAAAATTATTTAAAATGCAATCATTTAATTCCTTTACGAAAGAGATAAGCCTGCGCAATTAATACAACTGTTTGCCAAAGTAAACAGTAGCTGGACAAGCTTTTGATCCTGATAATTAGTGCTAAACAGGGGAAAACCGGAGACTTTTTCTTCAATTATCCAAATTAGTCAAATGCTTCAACTCTTTTCTTAAAACCGTCATGTAATTTTTGTGTCTCTCTGTCTTTTGAAGACTAATCACAAGGTCCAGGTAGTATTAATGTCCCACGAAGAACTACCAGAAGTACTGGAAGGTTTGAAACTGCCTCATCTTTTCCCCATGATAAAGCTGGGAGTTTCAGCATCATCCTCAGCTTCATTCTCTTCTTCTCCCTCGTTTGAACTGCTCTCTGAGGTCTTATCTGCGTCGTCGTCTTTATTTTGGGCCTCAAGTTTAGTCTTTTTAGCCAACAGCTTCTTCTTCTTCAGCTTCTCGCGTTTCTTCCTGCGCTTTGCAGTTCGTTCCTCAGCTGCTAGCTTGTTCTGTTCCAACTTCTCAATATACTTCACATCCTTATTATGCTGCTCAGCCAATTTGTCCAGAAAGTCCTGCCGCTGGTATTCTCTCCGGCGGAGGTGCCGATAAACGTGGAACTCCCCGCTGCCTGCACCCGCGCTTGAGCCCATTACATCTCGGACGAACTCAGGCGGAGCCCGCGGAGTCCATTCTTTCGGCCGGTCCGGGATAGGTACAACCTTCTCGGGATTCCGCATCAACCGCTCCAACTTTAAGCGCTGTTCTTCCGCTGGTGTCTTGGGAATTATCAGAGGCTGTGCCTCTTTTACTCCAGATTTCCCTGGTTTATTATTCTTCTGCATGTGCGCCGCCATCTTTCAAAAAACGATTCTTCTTCGTTCTTTCTTTTAACACAACTCACCCCGGAAGTTATTCAAGTCTCCAGGAAAGTTTTGTTTGTTTTTATGTCGCAAAACAAATTTAACTTAAATTAGATTTGCTAGAGTTGTAACATCACTGTAGTTTTTGGAAAAAAAAATTAGAAATTTTTAAAAATAATAAAATTAGCGTTTCTAACGTAACTGACGTAGGTGACGCGTACCGACCTATGGTACCGACTCAATAATAACTGACGTGTGCCTTAACCAATCACAAACTACATCAAACTTTGAGTATGAGCAGCTGTCCAATCAGCGCTCAGGTCCCGCCTCCCATGCATGAAGTGTGTGTTGACGGACTACTTTCACTCCGGCTTGTACACATCTTATTTGCTAATTTTCTCGCAAACATTTCCTCAAACCAAAGCAAAACGCATCAAAGACCATGACCAGTTTAATCAGGTCTACTGTAAGGTGTCTTCGGTCCGGTGCGACGGTGTATCTATCCAGAAAAGCCGATGTACGCGTGAGTTTGGCCTCGGCTCGGTTCCTGTGCGCGGCGGCGGATCTTCAGAAGGACCTTGGCGAAATGGTAAAGAAGGACAAAGTGGTGGTTTTTATGAAGGGGACACCAGGACAACCCATGTGTGGTTTCAGTAATGCCGTTGTTCAGATCCTCCGGATGCACGGGGTGGACGACTATGCTGCGTACAACGTGCTGGAGGACCAGGACCTCAGAGAAGGTCAGTACACGGAAACAACCAGATTTGACCAACAAGTTGTCATAAAGTACATGAACATGCGCTGTTAGCTCGCGCAACGTCCTACATGCTGGTTATTATATATGACCCCAGCTCATATGTTTTCTTTGACTTCTGGATGTTTTTACTATCACCCATTTCAGTTATTAGCTAACTGCCACGTTCAGCTTTAAATGTTTATCAGTGGGCTGCAGCTGGACCACAGGGTGTGGTATTTTAAGACCAACGATACACCATCACTGACATTCATCACTCTGGCTGCTACACCCTGACTTTAGGTTCTTTATCTTAATTATATCCAATCAAGACAATGTCAGTGGATATTGCTGTTTGAGGCTTTTTCAACCCTCTAATCATTCAACATAGGGTTTAAATGAGAGGTTAAAATGGCATCAGCAGATTATTTCAATCAATTTTAGCTTATTTGTATGGCACCACTTCACAACAGTCATCTCAGGTCGCTTTGCAGCCAATTCAGAATAAGTATCCTAGCTAAAGATTGCATCAAACTCCCTTTTAACAGGAATGTAAAACCTCCAGCAGAACCCGGCTCAAGGAGAGAAGTCTGCCTCGACTTGCTGGGGTCGTAGAGGTCAGGAAAGACAGATTAATACTATACACTGCAGCTGTTATCCAGGAAGACCTGCAGAAAAAGTATTGACATCAATAACTTATATCTTCTGGCATATATTTATACATAGAATAAAAGCAGCAGAGAGAGTACCAGGAAGTGTTCAGTGTATCATGGGACGTCCCATGACAGCATAACTAATGGATAACTAGACTATCCCTAACTAGATTTGTTGACAATGAAGGTTTTAAAGAGAGAAAGGGTGACTGTCTCCCGTACCCACACTGGGAGCTGGTTCCATAAGAGCACAGCTTGATAGCCGAAGGCTCTTCCTCCCATTGTTTTCTTACAGACTCTCCTTATAGACATTGTTTTCCTTATAAACTCTATCCTAAATTTAATAGGGACCCAATGAAGAGATGCTAAAACCGGATAAATATGATCTGACCTGCTAGTTCTCGTAAGAAGCCTCGCTGCAGCATTTTGGATCGGCTGGAGACTTTTCGGGGCATATTTGGGAGGCGCCATGGTCTCTTTTCTCCGACTGAACTTTACTGTCTGCCCGAATGAATGGAGGGAAAGCTGGTTAAAAATTTCTACATCTGTGGCTTTTCTTTATCTTTATTCCAGTCTTCTATTAAAATGACACTTTCTGCCTGAAAGGCAAATGTCCCAGAATGCATCACTGAAGTGTTGCAGAGGAAAACCGTATTGATTTACAAAGCATCTCTGTTGGGTCGCTGCGCTTCAGTAGCAAACTGTTTATTTGATCCAGCTCTGTAGTCCTGCTGAAACGTTATTTATTAATATAAATCAAAAGTAATCAAAGATCTTCTGTGTTTCTAATCTCTCACAACAGGAGTCAAAGTCTTCTCTAACTGGCCCACGATCCCTCAGGTGTACTTCAACGGCGAATTTGTGGGAGGCTGCGACATCCTGCTCCAGATGCACCAGAACGGAGATCTGGTAGACGAGCTAAAGAAACTCGGCATCCGCTCGGCGTTGCTGGACGCAGAGAAAGAATCCAAATAGGGACGTATAAGCTTCACATGGCTGACAATACAGAGGACACCCCCACCACAACCAGTTCCCTTCCCCAGCACACACCCGTAATCGCAAATAAATAGTCTCTCAAAGCAGACTCCGGCAAAATCAACTCGGACTGATAAGTTTACGCAGATGAAACATCTGGCAGGGCGCTTTATGTCAGGGTGAAGGAAAGAGTGGACACAAAACCAGTTTCAGATTATTTTTTAAAGGTCTGTGTGGTGTGTATGAGGAAACATTCAGTGGGTTTATCACAGCCCTTTTCTCTGCCTGCTGCAGGCTAGTTAAGCAGTAAAAGAAGGAATCAAAACAATAAAGAAAACTGTGATCTGAAAATTACGATAGACTTTATCAGACTTCAGTGATTTTAACCATGATTTGTTAAATTGTCTTTATAAACCTTCAGAGCTCAGATGCTTTTGAATCTGAGGTTATGTCTGCTTTAGTTTCCCATCAGCCACTTGTCAACTTGCCCAGTAAAGTCTCTACCTCTGCTGTCCAGTTTTCCCATCTCGATCCACTCGCGTCACACCGAATCCAGGCTCAGACTAACCTGAGGCAAGATGACAAAGCAAACGAGCAAATGATGTCAAAATGCACTGCTTGTAGCATCAGTACACTAGCAGGAAGAGCAAAGACGGACACGTAAAGAAGCTCCGTTTGCTCTTCCTCCCAGAAACCATTCAGAAAGTGTCCGCTTTGTTGTTACACCGATGACCCGCTGCGACGCAACAAGCATACCTGGATACCTTGGTCTCTTTCCTCCAACTGAATTATACTGTCCGCCCGAATGAATGGAGGCAGTAAAAGTTGGTTACATCTTTCTACACCTGTGGCTTTTATCTGCCACACAAGGAAAAGTTTTATTTATTTTTTTTCTTTCGAGTGTTCTTGCTGAGTCAGTTAAATGAACAATAAATGCTCCACCTGCTGCAAACAGTTGTATTATCAGATGAACATGTAGTACACTGTAAGATATTGTACATTTAAAGCTTATTGTGAAATGTATTTTAGATGCATGTAAACCCTGAACCAATAAAATATTTTGAGACACATAACAAGGAATTAGCTTTATTTTTTTGTACACAATCCAAAGAAGCCATGTATAATTTTGGAGAAAAGGATGGAAACCACTCTGCTTTGTATGTTTTCTTATCGTCTTGAATAACAAAGAGTCAAGTAAAAAGCTAATCTATTGTTTTCTAAAAGGTTTTCTGCATCCGAATATCCAAATTCATGGTCCAGTTAATTACTGCACACTGTCCAGGACCTGCAGAAAAAGCCCAAACAAGCCCCCCCATCACAGTGTGTAGGTGAGAGATGTGTCTGCTGGTAAGACTATGCTGTTTTTGCTCTAGAGAAGAGGTTTTCTCCTGCAGCTCTTCTAATCCAGACTTGTTGAGCTCTTTTACACACCTGTTTGGTGAGATGTGTCACACTGACTGAACTAACCGGGACATCCATTTCGGGGAAGATCAGCACCTTATTGGGCTCTTTAATCTCTTTCCCAGATGAATTTGGCTGCAACAGCAGCTTCGCATTAGCAAACCTGAAATGTTCAGACTAGAAACATCATTTGTTATTCATAATTACTGATAATCAAATTGTATTTGATCATCTTACCTGGTTTCTACTTATTCCTATATAAGCAGCAATGGATTTTTGTTCCACTTGGTGTCTGTAATTTAGGCTGTTGACACATTTGGGTAACTAGTCACTCTAAATTTTCCCCAGGAGTGTCACGTGGACTGGTAACCAGTTCAGGCTGCTCCCTGCTAATTGCTGGGATAGACTCCTGCAAGTCTGAGTTGGATAAAAGTTGGATAAGTTAGCTGGATAAAAAATGAATGTTTATTGTTGTTTAACTAAATTATTTTTTTATTTCTATAAACATAGGTATTATTCTCTGAAATATGGGAGTAGCAACATATGTGTGAATATTTTTCCAGTTAAAAGACGGCTCTGTAACCTGTTTATGACACATCTGCACGCATATTTCTGCATCACAATGTAATTTCCCTTAACGAATAACTTCCAGAAAGCAAAGATATACTTTTCTAGAAGGTTTTTTTTTTATTCCAAAATAATCCATTTGTATATATGTGATAAAACATAAAACATTAGTGAGTTGTCCATGGAAACTACTGTGAATATTACAGTATTAAATATAAAATCTGCCATCAATCTTTTGTTTCTGCTGCTGTAAAGAAAAACAAAATCCAACAAAGGAGAAATGAAGTTAAAAAGCGTCAGAGTTTCTGCAGGAAGCGGAGCACCAGGTCTCGGAGTGTGGTTCGCAGTGGCTCGTTGTCGCAGACGATGTGTGTCCCGTCCTCTTCCAGCTGAATCAGCGCGTCTTCAGCCTGCAGGTGCAGAATGTGTCCGTCTGCGGTCTCCTCCACTTTCACCTCTGTGATCCCGTGCTGCAAATACAAGCGAACGTGTGGCGAACCAGAAGCTTACACAGCTGGAAGACTTTGTCATGTGACTTCTTGGGAACGTTAAAAAGAATTTATGCATGAAAAATATTGATATTTCACACCTTTTGCAATGTGGCCAAGAATGCTTCCAGGGGCACAGCTCCACTGAGCAGGGCCTTTGGGGCCAACACCACTGGCGGCTCCTCCGTCATCCGCTTCCTCTTCTTGCTGGGAGGCGCAGGAGGCGGTTTGGGCACCGACTGACCACACAAGAAGGAAAGAATCAGCTGACAGGATCAAGTCACCATCTCTTTGCTATTTTTGTAAACTCACCTGCAACATGTGCTTATTGTCTTTAGAATGCAGCACAGCCGATACAGTTGCCACGGAGACGCCAGGTTTGACTTCAGCAGGTACTAGTGAGTTTGCCAACTATGGGTCGAGAGAACAATCGGACCATCAGACATGAAAACTGGCCACCTGTTGTCACACAGCAGCTTGAAAATTTCCAGAACGCATTTTAATATTTAAGGGACCACATGTCGCTGTTTCTGCAAACACACCAGAGACTTCCGATGTGCGCATGCCATCTGTTTCCAAAAAAGCTATCTTTCAGCGTTGGGAACTGACTCCTGATTATCACCAGATGAATATATTCATATCCAGAGGAATGACAGGCGTGTGAGCTACCTCGGGCAGTATGTGGACTCGCTCGTAGCGCCGCCTGAAGGGCAGGTTGAGCACAGAGCAGCGTCGGTAGGGCATCGGGGGAGGCTGCAGCTCCAGCATCAGGTCCGAGCGGTGGGACTGACTCACGGGAGGCTGGGTGTACTGCTCCGGACACACCACATGGAGGGGCTGCGGGAGGGAGACGGTAGACGAGGATCAGGTTCTGCTTTTGTGTTTAACTCTACAGAGGAAAAAAGGCAACGTTGAACTGTTTCAACAACCATGACTTGCTGCTGATATTTTGGTCACTTCTATAATATTTGCACTTGTGCTTTGATTGGTTGTTCAATCACCCGTAGAGACGGATCTCTTGTGTTCAGAGCGAGACAGGTGGTGGAAATAAGAGCACAACTGCTTTCGTGTTCAGCCTACAGACCAGTATGCACCTGCTGCAGCTGGAACAGGACTGTAAGGACTGCAGGACCACAGTGCTTATGACAAATAAGAACGGATTTAAAGGTGCAGATTGTTACAAAATTAAACAAAGACAGAAAAATAAAAAGATGTTAAAAACTATTCGATGCCTATAAAGAGTTTGTAATCTTTTTATTTTTCTGTCATTTATAGACACCTCGAGCCACCATTTTTTTCTACAGTGTCTCTCAAGTGTGTGACGTGAGGACCTCTGAGCTGTAAATCTGCTTTGTGCAACGTGTTAGGACACCGTTTGGGACGAGCAAGCAAGTGAAGGGAAACTGGATCCACAAGCAGATGTCTGGAAGAATTTTGGCTACTGATGGCCACCGTTCATTCCCAACTATGCTTGGTATTTAAAATAATTTAGATTTCTGTGTAAATCCTTCCTGACAAACTTTTCTCTTTGGATATAAAAACAAATGAACAAAAAGAGGAAAACATCTGTAAAAACGTATCCAGTGAGTTTAAATTCCTGGACTGTGTGGCTGTGCACCGTGTCCTTTGTCACTTTGTACTTGCCTATATTGGACGTTCTAGTTCTGTGATGTTAAATAAAGCAATTAAATGACCCGAAACAGGCAGGTTTACATAGTTTTATAGTGATCATACATCAAATAAAATAAAACTTGTAGTTTGGGACAGATAAACACATAGCTGGGTGGATTTAGCTTTAGTTCCTGGACTTCCAGGTATGCAAAGTATAAACTGTATGAGCTTCTTGCTACTAAAGATGAGGCTGAAAGTAATAAATAATAATAAGATAAATTGTGTATTACTTGCTGCTCTGTGACACGGTCCATTTGTTCCGTTTGTGATGCAGTTATTAGCCCACTCTCCTGTTTGACCCATAGAGACTGCGTTGATGCAATCATGTAAATGTGGAGCAAAAATTGTATCTGTGACACCAAGAATTAAACAGTTCCAATGAAAAAAAGGGGGATTTGACCCAGTACAGGTGAGGTGGACCTGACAAAGTGACAGTTTGGTGTAGATCTGGGCGTGTTGTCAGGTATTAACAGCATACCTGGACTTCCTTAAGCAGCTTTGACACTTGATGGAAGTTGAGACGTGTGTCGATAGGACAGTAAACACACTTCATGGCTAACGGCTGGTAGGGAGCCAGAGCATCCAGGTAGGAAAAGTCGGGTTCTGATGAGAGAAGAGAAGGTCACAGATGTTCATGGATCAGCAGATGAAGAGTCCTGGAAGTGTGTTACCAGTGAAGATGATGGTGTTGAGACTGGATTTCCCCCACAGCTCCATGAAGTGCACCACGTCGCCGAAGCGCAGAGAGGGATGACCGGTGAAAACCACGCAGGGCTGGCGGAACTCGCTGCTGAAGTCTCCGTGGATGCTCGGGTAGTGCTTCAGCTTGTTGGTTTGAATTAGCTGGAAACGAGGAAAAGAAGAGGAAGGTCGTGTTGCGTCGTGTCCCAGCTCATCTCCTAATCTGGATTCCCAACAATCCACTTTCTCACCTCCGCATGCGGGAACGGAGGTTCCGGGAGATAAACTTTTGTTTGCTTGTTGTGACACAGCCTGAAACGATGAAAAGACGTATAACACAATGATGTAAAGCATAAAGCAGGCAGCTGAAACCGAATCGTTTCCTTGGAGATGCAGCTGCTCACCACTCTGCAAAGATCTGAGAAAACTCCAGCGAGCTGTTGGCTACAGGTGAGATGAAGTAGAACGGCGTGGTCCCCAGGTTGGCGCTCTCGATGAACTGGTACAGACACTCCAGCAGGTCATATATGACTCCTGAGGAGTAGCACGGCACCAGAACGTTGCCTCCCGCCCGGATCGTCATGGCTACAGGTCCATAACAAATGATACAAGGAAAGAGTGACTTCACAATAGAAGAATGTGCATCATAAGGGACGAGTGACAGATTTTCTTTAACCTACCAAGGTTACTGCAAAATTCTCCCAGCATGCCATCTGGATTGGCAGTGGGCATCTGGGTGAGGCCGGTCAGGATGAGAACGTCGCTGTTCTTCAGGGAACTCTGGTCCATCGGCTGAGAGAAAAGAAGAGAAGAATGGAGGCTTTAAGGCAGCACATGTGCTCTGGAAGCCACAGAAAAGTTATTATTGGAACAAAAAGTCAGTCTTTTATTTCCAACTTTATAGATTTATCTCACTGGAAAACTGCCAGAAAAAGGAACAAAATTAAGATTCGTCCACAGTCTGGATGTGTTGACAGTATTTTAAAACAAAGAGCTGATATTTACAGAAGTGTGACGATGTTTCAAACTATAGATATCACATAAAAGTAATGGCGGCCGCTCAGGCCACATGTGTTTTCTCATCTGATTAGGTCTGAGTGTTACCTGAGGGTGTGTGGTGAGCAGGGACGAACCCGACACGTAGGACACCTTCTCATGATGCGACTGGATGATCCAGTTGGAGCTGCCCAGAGAGTAGCCAGAGCTTAATGGGGAGATCTCTACTGCTCCAAAGAGCTCCTGGAGAAGACAGGAAGAAAAAAGATTAATAGCAAAATACTAAAAGAAAACCAGATGTTTTACAATGTAAAAATTAAAGTCTATCTTTAGAAAAGATCAAACATGCTATTCAAATTGTTTTGAGCTTTTTATAGTGTTAAACATTCATCAGACAAATTAGCAGTTTTTCCTTTTTTTGAAAAAAAAAAAATCACGTAATAGTTCATAATCACATGTTACTTTTCCAAACATTTTCAGTAGAATAAGGAGCGGTATGAGGGGGGATTTGCTAGAAGACTTTTACTGACAGGAGGGTCTGTTTCTACAATAAAGGACCGCATTTCCCATCCTGAAACACAAGATTAAAGTAAAACTGAAATAACCAAAAATGTTGACAATTTTGTTTTGATAGTTAGTTAGCAACAGTTAAATCAAAGGAATTTACTCTCATTTACCTGAATGCTACCAGCAGCTAACACATATGATGATGAGCAGAAAGTTAGCAATTAAAACTCTAGATGGAATTACTGTAAAGCATTTTATTTAAACTGCGGCATTGGAAAAATACTGAGCAGTAAGTAACAGTAGACATTCACGGTTCCATGTTTTCTGTTGGCATTTTGGAGCTTGTTTATGAGTTCTGTCGCTGTGATTCTTTCCTTCGGTTGTCCAACCCGTTTGCAAAACTGCCTCTCACCCATGTCAACAGAAAATAGGATGATTTGTGTTTTTATTGAAAACCTCATTAAAATCAGTCGTTTTCCGCTGAACTTTGCTGTGTTGCATACAAGTGTGTGTGCATTTGAAAGTGTGACTCATAGAAATCACATTGTGGTACAACAAGTTAACATTAATAATAAATTGAGGTAACTTCCCACTGATCCAAACAGACCTGATTGGTTTCATTGACTGATGAGGTTACCATGGAAACACTGTATACAGTCATTTTGTTTGCAAGGGAAGAATAGCTGACCACAGCTACCCGTTATTAGATTACATGACTCCTGTTTTCTGTTTCACATTCAGTGAAGTACTGTTGACATCCTGGGAGAAGAGGTAGAAGAGGAGCAAGACTAGGAGGAGGAGGAATACAAGTACCTTTGGCGTTTAGTGACACAACAAACTGGAATTGGAAGTTGGGAATTGGCTTTACAGCAATATTAAAGACAAACGGGCTGAACAAACTGATTAAGAAGGCTGGTTCGGTGCTGGGTGGTCATTCTGGAGCTTATTGTCCAGAAAATAATGCTGCATAAGTTGCTGATGATAAAGGACAATTCTTCACATTCTCTACAAACATGACAGTGAGGAAACAAAAAAGTGTGTTCAGTCAAGTTCATTGCAAGACAGAAAGTTACAGGATATCCTTGCAGTCAGCAACAATCCGCATCAAAAGATAAGCATTTTCTGTTACTTATTATTATTGTTCCCTGTTCAAAATAAAAAACTCTACCAATGCAATTTCTCACTAGAATAAAGTATTTCCATGCATTTTCATTTCACTTCATTCTATTAGAGGTGCTAAACAAAGGTGCATAAAGGGTCCTGTACACATCTGAATGTGGTGCAAACAGTTCAATCCACTCTGAGCGTTTTCACTGCAATATTTTATGCAATTTATGATCAGATCAATATGTTTGAATGTTTACAAATGTTAACCAGGATTTGTGTTGATGCTCTACACAGCTTCACAGAGCGACAGAGGAAAAGTCTGGCTTGGCAACTATCCAACTGTTTTCAACCAATTTTACCTAATTAAACAAAAAAAAGCTGTTTAATAACTAAAATAGTTTTAGATTTAAGAGGATAGAAAAAAAGAAGAAACAATCTTGTTAGGTATAATTGGAGTTATTATGCAGAATGATAGGAAAAAGCAATCTTACCACTTTCTGAGAATAACCCACAAGCTGCACTTTACTGAGAGCTGAGTTAACTTCCTGCAGGTTGTAGCACCGCTTCCACGTCCATACATCCACGGCATCCTTCAGCGACCCAGGAAGCATCCTGATACAGGAACATATTTCAGCAACGAGACCAGGTGGAGACGGCCGCAAGAGGAAAAACAAACAGCCTGATAACATAACGTCTGAAAAGTTGCAAGTCTTAAAGGGACTAAATATATACACATCACTCCTTACGTTGAATTTTCAACTGAAACATTTATTTAACTAAATTAGCTGCATCCAATGTTTTCCTCTTTACCTCTGAATTTCCTTGTTCTTCCAGCAGGTGGCGGACTGCGCCTTGGGAACCCTCTCCATGAAGTTCACCAGCTCCTCCATCAGCAGTCTGAGGAAATAGAGAGCAATGAAAAAGCGTCTCAGTTGTTCCAGCGTGTGTGTCGAGGTAACAGATCGCACCATATGAAGAAACCATCTATCAGGTGACAGGTGTTGCACAGAAGCAGCAAACACGTTTTTGACAGCTGTCGCTACCACTACTGCTACTGAGCAAACAAACAGAACTCTGCGATTTCTGCTTGTTCATTATTAAATACACAATGAAGATTGATCTGGATTATTACAATAAAAATTTAACTTGTTGGAATGAATAATAAATCTTGAGGCAAAATATAAGCACCATTACTTAAATGTATGATCAGCCCCATATAGTAATAGTTGAACAACAAAAGCTGGATATTAAAACCAAAAACTACAACTCAAAATGTGCTTGAATGACTTAAACGTAAGTCAATGAAACAATGATATAATAAACCGTTTACAGTCTCTCGTACCTAGCTTCATTTAGAAGTATTACAGTAACATAATGACATGTTTATCCGATGCATCTCCTCACCTTCCAATCTGCAGGGTAGGCTCCGTGGCATACACAGTTCCTGTGAAGCCTGTGTGCTCAGTGATGTAGGGCAGGGCCATCATACAATGGTAGTTGGAGATGAGGATGACATCTATGGTGGAAAGATCCAGCAGTTCTCTCTGTTAGACAAAGTTGCAAAAAACACTGGTTAAGTACAATTATTCTAAATTTCAAGGGCAGAAAAACATGACAGCAGACTATTATGATTATGGCTTGTAAAACACTGCTTTATATCTCGAATAAACACACATGTAGCAATAATTAAAGTTTAGTCTGGTTTGTTAACATGACCAGGGTAAATAAAGTACCTCAGGGAGACAGAACTCTGGCTGTGAGTCCACAAACACCCTTCCGGTGCACTCCTTCAGCTCCTGGAAAGATAGGAGGATTATTTTCCTGTATTTGTAGGTCTACGTCAGCAATAACCCCCCAGATTTCACCTACTACCCCACTAAACAACAAACTGGAACACTACACAAAAAAGGGGCTATTCACACCTTTTCTAAATTAATTGTTCCATCTTTTGAGATCCAGCCAGGAAGTTTGGAAAGTCTTGGGCTGATAAAGAACAAAAACAGAAGACATTAATCAGACTTCTGGGTGTCCTACCTATAACTGAATGAATGGACATACCTTACCTGTGGATTAAAGGAAGAGGAAGAAAGTGGAGGACAGATGTTGTGTCCAATCCGCAGTCCAACATAATAGTGGTGGACTTGAACTTGAGGACATTGCAAGGCAATGTAGGATGTCCAGATAAACAGTACTGTGATGTGGAAACAAGAAAGACAATCTGTGCCGTCAACAATACAGAAGACACTCAAACTCTATTTTAAAACGGGCGATCAATGCATTCAGTCTGAAAACTAGTTATTTAATTTAATAAAGACTTGAGTTGGTACTGCTTTTCATCTGCATTGCATGCAAGGCTAAGTTAAACTACAGTATAGCATAGCTGATCCGCTAGCCACAGTGAATGGGAGAGAACATTGCTTTTAGCTGCCAAGCTAACGCTGTTTTCCAGGTACTTTAACTTACCTTCACTTATTTTACTATTATTTACACATTTAAAAATCAAGTTTTTTACTCACCAACTTCATTTTAACAAAAGAACCGGCATATAAATTAAACTCATTTACTGGGCTTTGATAACGTACATTGTATCTTTCTACATTCTTTGATCATTATTCAGTCAGAATCCCGTAAGTTGGTTCTTTACTGCCCCCTAAAGGCTGGGAGTGCAACTCGACTTTAATCAAACACTATGTGCAGGTACAATCTGATCGGGTAATTCATTAACAGGATATGATTATGCAAATAATGCCACAAAAAATATGTAGAAAGTACTACTTAATTTATAGATAATTCATGTCGACAAAACGTGCGTGTCTGACTGTATTTATACGGTCCTCGCACTTTTGCTATCTTTACTCGCTGGCTCAAACCAGAGTCGTGTACAGAAAGGTTCGCTCCATTTTAACATAGTCTGCGAGAGCGGAATGAGTTGATTTGACACGTATGGCAAATATACATGTGGCAGTATAGAATGGTAATTGGTTTTATAGGTCGATGTGTCGTATTTTAGGGGAAACGTTTTGCTCGCAAACCGAAAGGCGGGGTCACAGTACAGCATTAAGGAAGTGACTTAACGCAAACTCCCAACCGCTCTGGTTTCTGTGCCAGTGGAGACCAGTCGACACCGCGCACACACACAGGACTCAAGCTGCTCCCAGGTGACTCAAACCGACATAACCGTTTGTAGAAAGTGGTATTACGACATTGTAATGTTACGAAACTGATCAAGCAAACGGCAACACCCGACGTACACCTGGCCTTCTTGTTAAGTAGCCTACTTCTTATTGTTTTGTGGCCACCAGCTGAACACATGACGTGACATCGGTTAGCTCGTCGATGTTTTCTCATGGAGGATTGGTACAGTTAATGGTCAGGAGAATTTACGACTGGGCAAAGACAGGTAAGAGCAGAATGTCAATATTTCCACACATTACCCCGACGTAGTTTGGTGTTTAGCCCGTTTATTTATGCAACTGTCATAACTTCAAGGTTAGTCGTTTACCAAAGCAGTGGTAAAGTTAGTTGTGTTTAGTGAAAAACTGTTCGTCGTTACTTTAAGTTATTGATATGCATAAACAGTTAAACTGTTTATTTAGTTTATACATAATGTTCTTACAAGTTTGCTGTGAGAGTATTTGGCCTCATCCATCTTTCTTTGGCAGATCAGAGAAGGTACACACTCGGTTTCTTTGCCATGGGGAGCTCCTGCAGTAATCTTGGGATCCCCCCAGGTAAGGGCCCCAATGCTGTGGGCTGCACTGACTTCATGGGGGACCACACTGCACAGGTAAAAGAAAACACACAGATGAAATCTTCTTACTTTAGCCTGAATGAGAGAATCTGTTTGCAGTCAGCAGAAGATTAATGTTTTCTGAACCTTTTCTCTACTCTCAACAGGGAAGCTTCTTCAGGCTGTACTATCCTTGTCAGGAGACTGAAAAAGCAGAGAAACCGGACTGGGTGCCAAGCAAGGAGTATTTTAACGGCCTGGCAGACTTCATGAATATTAACCGGAGTGTCAGTGAAAGACTGTTCAACTACCTCTTTGGTGAATAACTTCAATATATACTTTACACAACAGAATGTGCAGCATTTTGCCCCAATTCGCTTTAGGTTTTAGACATTATAAGGTAACTTAATTACAATCATTTTAATTCAGGTGGTTGAAAACGTCTAGATATTAATGTCAGTGTTATGGAGTTACATGCAAAGCAAGAGGATACAACACCACTGTGGGAAAATTTTTAGTTTTGATCAAATAAAGAGAAAAATCCAACTCCCCTTTAAAAAAAAAAAGAGGCATAATCTAATAACGAAAGGAATTTGTGTGGAGTGGTTTAATGCCGCTAATCTGGAGCTAGCAGGTCCCATATGTGAGAGGACAAGTGCTATTTATTTATCTCATATCTTAACATATTCAGATTGGGACATGCAATCTTCCTGTTTTCCAGTAATCAGTTATAGTTTCTCTTCTTTTTGTTGACATTTAATCAGTTTTAGTCAGTTTGACGACAACTCTAGCAGCATAGTTTATACGTGAACCAGAGCAGAAGATGAGTCATCTTCTCCAAGCTGAACTATCAAGCAGCAACAATGTGGTTTTATTGGAAATAAAAAAACAAAGTGAAAACATCATGCTGTAGGAAGTGGTGTGAAGCAGCAGCTGCCTGTATGGTGGGAAATGGTTCAAATGTAAAGCTAATGTGCCTCTTAATGGTTTATTTCAGGGTCTTTTAAAATCCCAGCCTATGTGGATGCTCCATTTAAATGTGATGGAAAGTGTCCAATAATAGTCTTCTCCCATGGCCTTGGAGCTTTCAGGTACACACACACACACACACACACACACACACACACACACACACACACACACACACACACACACACACACACACA
>JBAMHX010000025.1:3574366-3587264 GCA_037177515.1 Pseudomugil tenellus | reverse complement strand
ATCTATCTATCTATCTATCTATCTATCTATCTATCTATCTATCTATCTATCTATCTATCTATCTATCTATCTATTGTCTCCAGAATATCTGTACTCCTATCTGTTAATGTCAATCAATAATGAGTTCATTAGCCACGAGAGGCCATTAAGAGAAGAAAAGTGCAGCTTTAAGCAATAATTTTACTCATAAAATGGGTGTTCTCTGTTTCAGCTGCATCAAAAATGGTTTGATTAAGAGGGAATAGCACAAAAAAACAAACAAAAAAAAAAAACAAAAAACAAAACAAAGCACCTTTTGGAAAACAGTAGGAAACATTTCATTCTATCAAACATGAATCAGCACAAAAAGCTGGCAAAGAAGACCAGTACACTGTGGTCTTGTGGGTGGTGTTTCCCCACCCTTCTATGCTGGCACTGACTGAGCGGCCGTTTGACATTGTGTTCTTCTGCCGAGGCATCAGAGCGTAGCCATCGAGGAGGCGCCAGGGGCCGCAGGAGGCAGTGATAAGGCAGGGAAGGAAAACAGAGGGAGGGGTCAGTATGGTACACAAGTCAGAGAGACTTCTGTCAACAGCATGTTGGCGAGGCGAGGCAAGAAATGGACGAGAGTTGAGAATGATGGGACAGTAGGCGAGGGAAGCTGGGGAAGGCAGAGTGTAAAAAAGTGATAAGAATAAACAGTGAAAGGCTGAAAGAATGAGACACAAAAAGGTTAAAAGTCAACACATAAGAATTCAGGAGAAGGAGAAGGAACGGGACCAGAAAAAGATGCATCATAGAAGGAGACAGAGAGAAAAGTAGAATCAAAGAGACTGAAGGATGCTGCTGTCTCAGTAGAAATCTCTCAGAACTGGAGACAGTGGTGGTACTGCAGCCTTCTGTATTTTCCGTTCAGCCTGTAAATATTTACACCTTCATTGTAAACGCATGCGCACCAGAGGTTAAAAAGTCTGAGATTCATTTGTCTACATGGCTGTAATGATTTGATTGCCTAGCTTAGAAAAATGTTTAAAAGGGACTCAGGTAGCACAGATCTCCACCAAGCAGCTAATTTCCACTCGTGTAGTGATTCCCAGCATACATTAATTTTATATAGTTACACTTCTAGATTTGTAGACACACCGATAATGAATCCACAGCCTTTGCTATATCGTGGTGTTTTCTTCATATTTATGTCTTGATTTATTTTCTTGGGGACAGTGAGTGGTTGGGTGGTCAAAGAGAGCGATAGGTTATGTGGGTGTGGTGTGGAAGATGTTGGGTGGAGAGAAGAGGATGGGTTGGTATGGATGGGTCACACTGTACGTGTGTGTGTGTGCGTAGGGGGTTGTGTACAAACCTTCAACAAACCAGTTAGAAGCTCTAGTAGAAGCTTTTAGGGCAGCAGTAGCTCAGGAGGGAGAGGAATGTGTCCCCTCTGGTCGTGTCCAGTAATACGTGGAAATTCTGTTGAATTAGGACGTAACTAAAATAAATAAAGAATTCAGGTTATTAAGAGGATCTTTGTATACATATACATAAAGTTCCTCTTGACAAAGTAGATTTGCTCAGCGTGAATCAGCAGACAGATTATCATTCTGCCTACTGTATTGATGGACAAGACAAGTTTTAAAAAATAAACTATCATTGAAAGGCTGGGGCAACTGGTTAGGATGCCTCATAGACGCACCCCTGGTTCCGGGCATGTCCCTGTGGGAGGAGACCCTGGGGGAGACCCAGGACACACTGGAGAGATTATCTCTCCTGGCTGGCCTGGGAACACCTTGGGATCCGGAAGTCTAGGCTTCCCTCCTTAGGCTGCTGCCCCCACTACCTGACCCTGGATCAGCCAATGATGTTAATTTGATCCAAACTTTAGCTACTGTTAGCATCTCATTACATCCATACAACAGTTCTGTAAAACAAACAAAAAAAACAAAACAAAAAACAAGACTTGTAAATGACCTTGGATGTAGGTAAAACACATAAAAAAACGTTGTCAGGGAGATTTGTTGAGCAGCAAATCCAGCTGTTTGTGGGTCAACGCAAATAAGGATTGCCCATCTATGTCCCCCGATGGGACACTGCTTAGTCTCTCTTATTAATTTTTAAGTAAATAACTCTTTTCTGGGAAAATTATATGAAACTGATTTAAACAGTGTCTAATTTTAAAAGAGTAAGAAGAAAATAGACATATAGCAACAGATGGCCATCCTGGGTGGACGATAGAATTACGTTACATTCTCACTTTTGCTGTCTCCAGGTTTTCATCCTGCATGCGCAAAATGCTCCCATCGCTGTTATCATGTGTCTCCTTAGTGAATTCTTTCTGCCTGTTAGCACTACTAGAAGTCCTGCACCCGTTTGTTAGAGGCTGAGAGCAGAAAGCAACATCAGCAGGAACGTGCCTCTTCCCAGATGGCAGTTCTGTAAGTTCAAATGTAAGGATGCGACAGAAAGCAGATTTATGTGAGTTGAAAGTGGCATGGGTGGTGTGGCCGGACGTCAAGACATAAATAATGAAACTAGATGCACTCACAGAGAGCTGACCTTCAACTGACCAGTTAGAAGCTCTAGTAGAAGCTTTCAGGCAGCAGTACCTCAGGAGGGAGAGGAATGTTACCAGTTTGACTCCTGCTCCCCCAGTCTATCGGTTGTTGTGTCTCTATGGAAGACACTTCATCTGCTTTGCTTCCATTGTTGGCATTGCTGGTCTGTGAATATAAATAAATGTTTCTGTGTTCAGGATCAGTGGCAAAATCCCATCCAGCGATTTTTGTGAGTTTTATGTTTTCAAACTGAGGTTGATTTTTCGTAATATTCACATCTGACAGATACATAACCGACCAATCGGAGAAGGCAGGTTGACAGCAACCCCAGATCCGGTTGTTGCTGCTACTTCATTCAGACTTTGTGTCACTATGTTTGAGTGTCTTTATTTGCTAGTTGCTAAAGCAGATCCGTCCTGAAATGGCTGTGGTCCAGCTTCAGCTTCTAGATGAAACAATGGAAACTCCCCAAGTACTACTCTCTTTTCTAGAATAGAATTAACCCAATGCCACGTTCTTGTCTGTATTTTTGCAGCATCAGCAAAATATTGTCATTGCCTGATGTTGAATCCACTTTGCCAACTTGAGAGTTTATTATAGAATTTTCATAATTATATCCCCAGAGGCGGAGTGTCGGGGATATAATGGTTTCATCACGACCGAGAATAGCCAATCATCACGAGATATAGCCAAAAATCAGATTTTTCGTGCATAAAGCGCCAACTGGTGGGGAAACCATAGATCCAAAAATCGTGAAATTCGATACAGGCCGTCCCCTTGGGGACCTAAACAGGTATACAGAGTATCAAAATCAAATTGCAAAAAATGTTCGAGTTATTGTGCTCACACGATGGATATCTGGTGGTGGCGGCACCGGCAGTCACGGCAAAACCATAATATCCTGACACTCCTCATTCAGGGATATAATGACCAATCAATCTAACATGCATGTCTTTGGATGGTGGGATGAAGCCGGAGTACTCGGAGAGAACCCATGAAAACATGGAAAGAACATGCAAACTCCTCAAAGATATACTACTGTCCAAGCCAAGTATCAAACCTTCTTCTGTGAGACTGCTGCGCTAATCATCACATCACTGCACGGTCCCAAAATACGCCATTCCAATAGAATCACGAGTTAACTCACCACTTTGTCTCAAAGCTTTAGTTTGACCAGAAGTTTTCAGAAATAAATGAACCATGTCCGCATCCTTTCTCACACTGCAGAGGCTTCCTTGACCTCTACAGTATGTCTGTGGGGGGTTAAAAGGTCATCATGGCTTAACTATGATTCTTCGCAGTAAGACACAGATTCCCCATGTGAGCCCAGCAGTCATCATCTTCATGTCATCCATCACAGAAACCTTCACAAGGGGTTTTTCTCAGGTCCTCCTTTCTTGTCGTTATCATGTTGCAGCTGCTGCGTTGTTCGGCCTCACGTCCTGATAATGACACCGTAAGAACTATTTATAGCTTCCTTTGTATGCCTGAGAGACGGATGGATGTAAGAAAGAAGAAAGTAGAGCTGGCAGATTAAACAGAGATGGTTCACAGAGGTGAGATAAATGATGAAAGGAAAACGGAGGCGATCTGATGACAAACGCTTATAAATTGTTTAATATTCTGTATTTAGAGGAAAAACAATTTAAAATATGAAGATATGTAATATGTTCACATGTTGATTTAATAACGCACTTATATGTGTATGAAATTAATTTTTCTCTTCTATCAAACCTAAAGTCGCATTTTATTTCACACAATGGTGACGCTGCATGTATAATTCCACACTTCATTCATCACTACATGGGCCATACTACTAATTTTGATCCAAATTCATACTGATACCAGAAAAGCTACAGATACAAATAATGATACTGTTACATTTATTGATTTTGTTCTTTAATTAATATGATTCAAAGTGAACTATATTAAAACAGTGCAACCATTTTTGTAAAGACATTTTTACGAAAGAAAGGAGAAATTCAAATTCAAGCTTTTTCTGTCATTAACAATGACCCCCACAACCTTCTGCAAGAAATACATCAAACTCCTCATGCTGGTACTGGTTAATACCGCTACTAGCCCTGGTATCAATACTATTGATATTTGAATAGATGCATCTAGCCACAGTTATTACATTTTTGTATAACTATAACATAAGCACAAAGTCCCTTTACAGATTGGTTTTTCAGAGTAAAGACACTAACTGGGCCTTTTAGGCAGTTGTAGATGAACAGGTTTTGTCCACACTGGTATCTCACAAAACAAAGATATTTTTCTGCTTTTTTTTCTCATCATCCACGTTCACCACATTAAAAACGATTCTTTCAAAAACCTCAGACCAAAGTGAAAATTCACAAATACTGTCTTTGTGCGTCAGCATGTGGAGATAAAACCAAAGTTTTAGGTGTGGAAAAGTCACCGGCTGAATGATCAGACAGGCGTGTGGAGTTAAACAGAAAGGCGTGACAGCATGAAAACCTAGAAGAAAGACATCAATTCACAGCAAAGTGTTTTTTTGCTTTTAGCAAATTCTACCAGCACTGTAGTGGCCAACCCAACCTCATGACAGAAATACCTACATTGTTCCAAAAAAACCACTGCACTTAGACTAAAAATGTGTCCAAAACTGTTTCTTTCTGATTGGTCACATTTTATGTTCCCTGGAGAGTCCAGTTAACTTTAATGGATGTTTGGGACACTAAACACCTTTATGCAAAAAATAACCAAACCATTTATCCAAACTATTCACACTTTACAGTTATTGTTTTTTTTATTCCTGTCCTGTTGTCGCTTCAAAACAACAGTCCAGGAATATGTCATGTTTTACAATTACAATATGGATTATGACACTATATTGGTGGTTATACTGGTGGTTAATCAAGCTCAGGCCAAAATATCCCCATACCATTACACTACCAGCCTGAGACAACAGCTTTGTTTACATTTACAAACAAGGCCTACGCCTTCGGAAGCAAGGGCTAGGGGTATATCCCCAAACTCCCCGTGAGTGAATATTTGATCATATTTCTATCAGAAAATCCTATTAACAGGTTAACTTGATTAGATTTTTTGTATAGGCTGGTCTAGTATTCAGTCTTCAGACTTTTAGCCTCATAATTGGTTACCTCCCTCCCTCCCTGCAGTCTGTTGTGCTCTTCACTCTTTCATGACTCTCAATTTAATTCAGTGGATCTGGCCCCTCAGGATCCCGTCTGCTCCCTCACACTACGTTTGAACTCATGCGTGAAACTGGCTGCAAAAACAGCAGCAGTCTGAAAAAGCAGATTTCTCTCATATGCAGCTGTGTCTAGATCTTACGACTTCATGAGTTTGTGTCTTTCATTGCAGCACTGCTGCATTGTGGATCAGATGCTTGCAGCTGAAACAGCATCATCTGCCACCATTTGGACTTGTGTGGGTTTTTTTAATAGTATTCCAGTTTCACCCTGGATTTCTGTTCAGCTTCATGTTTTGTTCATTAGTTTACCTGTGTTGAGTTAGCAGTGATGTTCACCTGTGCGTTGTTTAGTTCTATGTATTTAAGTCCCTTGGTTTTTCTGTTTAGTGGCCGGTTCATTCCATTGTATGTGTTTGCTGTACTGAGGGTACGGATGGGAAAACCGAGGCATCATGAAATATCAAGTTAAGCTTGACCACTGTCTGAGCTCTACACGTTATGTTGAAACATTTGACCTGGTTAAAGAGTGTAGGAGACCGTTTTTCCTGTCAAGGACAAGGACACTGGTTTCTTTAGATTGAGAAGAATATAAATTTAATAATGAAGATAAAAGAACTTCAACATACAATTAACATTGAAACATGAAGTGACAAAACATTAAGACATAAAGACATGGTACGAGGTCATAACCCGGGGAGAATATTCTCCAAAGACCCGTGGATCCCACAGATGTCTGGAGCTATTCTGCCCCCATCAGATAGGGGAGCTTTGTTTAAAGACTTTGGTCACAATCTGTTTCTAAACATTTCCCTGATTAAAAGATGCTGGCCTTGCTTTGGCTACAACAACCAAGGTCTTAGCAGATGAATTACTAAAGGTCAGAATGACATCAGTTTAGGAGCCTTATGGTCAGACCTTTTAGCTAGACATTAATTAAAAGCAAGGTAATCAAATACATGAAATTCCTCTACAATAGCGCCATCTCTTGGCTGCGGGTGTGTAATGCATTGCACTGACATGATTGCATCACTGCACGTCTCTCATCACTAATTCTTAATTGACCAAATGTTCAGTAAACAATGTATTATCTCTTTTGTATTCTTATCTCTTATAAAATCAGGTTCCCTATAACATTAGGGAAGTAGTGATTATGTAACGGTGATCATGTTACTGATTTTATTCAGTTGAATAAAATGATTTCTGACATACACTTTTTCAACTCTGAGCCCACAAAGATTTTTATATAAAAAATAGTCTGCTCCTTCTCTGGTAAACTGCTTCTCCAGCTTTGAAAAAAACCCGCTTGCAATATATGACTATATAATTATAGCTGTATGTAAACATGTGTGAGGATGACCATGAATGTATTTTGGTTTATCTTATTGTCTGTCCTGGTTGTAAAGACTTCACGTTTCATACTGTCTCATGGAACATTGCAAAAATTAGTGCAAGCACCTGCTTGGACTAATCCCTTCCCACCTGGGTTGCTGCTGAGCCTGGACCAAAACTGGTTGCAATTGAGACAATTAGTGGCAATATAAAAGACTACTCTTTTACCTGGAGGACAGCTGATTGAGGGGTGATCTTGGTGGAAGTGGTGAGCATTGGTAAAAGTATAAATGGTATTCAAAGGTAAAGGGGCTTGTCTACTAATCTGAGTGAAGTTGTAATTTTTAAGGTGCAGGCACTCACCCTGGTCACTCCTGGGGAGGCTCTTCTTTTTAATAAATGTTGTTGTGCTTCTTTGTATTTTAATTTTGATTTTACATATTATTGTTTCTCTTTCCTTCTACTGTCTCCTGTTGCTGTGGGGTGTTAAATTGAAATGCTGAGCCTAGGGGTGTAATCACATGGGAAAACAAGGGGCCCCACGACCCCAGTCTAGTTTTCCTACTTTAAACTAGAAACAACAGAATGTTTAAATAACATCACCACATATCAGGCTACGCAGCGTGAAGAAAATTTAATCAGTAAATAAGTCGTATGCCATGTAAACCAGTGGTACATAAGACAGACAAGCACAAAAAACCTTTGTCTTTCTCGTGTGATGTCCTTTTTTTTCCTGCCAGTCTGCCACTGTCCGTCTGCTGCTCACCACTTCCGGTCACTCATATAAGCTTAAATCATGTTAACCAAGTTTAGCAACTCATGGCAGGAATCTTATTTGGAAAAGTGCAAGTATTCAATGATCAACATAACAAAAAATGAAAGAGACTAACACTAACTTTCAGCATTGTCATGGAAACACATAAACAATCTTACATGCGCGACAATTGGTCCTGTGTATTTGTCAGTAAATGAGCTTATATAAGTATCTGTCAACTAAATGCAGAATAATCTAAGATCATATTACTGTGGTGCTTTTTAGTTTTTTAATTGTTATGACGCAACAGGATCTCTTTCTTTCATAAATCCACCTGCTCTGACCATTTCACCTCAAAGTTCCTGCGAGGTACTTGACATGCCCAGATTACATAACAAAGCCTTGCTAGTGTAGCCACGTGACTTTTGGCATGCTGAATCAATGTATCAAAGCAATACTCGCGACATTTCCGTGTCATGTGCTTGACTCTTACTCGAGCAGAAAGCTTGAGTGTCCCATCCCTACGTGAGGTAAGTCATGTCTTCGCCAATAAATCAAGTTGGTCTGCGTCCCTGCTGTCTCCTTGCCTGCATTTGGGTCCACGCCTTCCCAGCCACGTGACATCATCGCTCTGACATCAGCTGAGTTTCACACATGTAAGGATCGCCTCATTAACTCCAAAAAATGCAGCATGAAAGGAGGAGAAAGAGAACTTTCTCTAGTAAATAATGAATATTTTCTGAAATATGCATGAAAGTCTCCATTCTGTACTTGAATTATGTAATGCAAGACTCAGTGGATCAAACGTCTCCCAATCCCAGCCAGAGTCCGAGTTATGTAACACTGAAGATGGAAGGCAGAAGAGCTTTGGGCAACATCATTATTTCTACTTAACACAAACCGCTTTCTTCCTGCTCTAAACAGTGGCAGATGTTACAGTGATAATTGTGACTTTATTTTTGCTCAGCAGAATGAGAACGATGTCCATTCCTTGTCTCCCGTCCCGCATAGATGGAGACTCTATGGAGGTCTCACCACATTTCCATCCAAACAACTACAGAGTTAATTTTGTATTTTAATCATTGTTTGTTTTTTTTTAGATTTGTGGAATAAGATTTGTGTGTTTTTTATTTTGTCCCAGGACCCTAAACTTACACGGCAGAATGACCATTTATCATTTTTCACCCTCGTTTTTTAAAATGTTATTTCAAATAATTAAAATATTTCAAATTCACCACACAGGGTGCATTTAGTAATGGCTGGAGATAATTAATGATGGTGTTCACCCTACCTAAAAAAAATATTACTGTTGGTGAGGCTACTCTTAGCATAAAGGGCAAATGAAGTATCAAAAAAATGCAAATGAACCATAGTTCGTTTTTATCTTACCTCATTTTTTTCTTTTGCCATTTATCATAACAGTGTTATCTGTCTGAGGGGGTGTCAGCATATTGGATCTTGGCTCCAAGGGCACATGCATGAGAAGAAGTCTGTTATTAACTACAGTCTGGTTTTGTACTTGACCACATCTAGTCTGCAAAGGTGGAGCAACAAGAAAGAAACAAGGCCTATGTCATCAGAAGTGACAGCTAGTGACGCCCCCAATACCCCAATTCCCCAATCCTTGAATAGACACAAAACAAAAATATTAAGACCCATATGTTTAGTCACAAAGCTCTATCTGGTGTAGGTTCTTTGAACCAGCCCAGTATCACGTCAGTACAGGATGTATCCTGAGGTCATGACCTTTTTATTTGCACTTGGTTTGAGGTCAATGAGACAAATAGTTCCAAAAATATAGCCACAAATCTGATTTTTCATCCATAAAGTGCAACCTGGTAGAAACCATTAATCCAATAATCATTAAATTTGATCCAGGCGTCCCTTTGGAGACCTAAACAGGTATATTGAGTATAAAAATCCAACTGTAAAAATTGTTCGAATTATTATGCTCACATGAAGGATATCCGGTGGCGGCAGCTGGGGTGAAACCATAATATCCCCAAACGCGTAACGTCGGGGGTATAATAATACTAAAGTAGCCAGTAAAGCTTCTGCCTTTTCCTGCATGCAAATTGGGTGTTACGATTGGAGGGTGGAGATGGAAGTGAGGACCCAAAAGCAGAATAGAGAAGGTAGAAAGCAGCCAGGTTGCAAGTGAAACTATTTATCGTAGAAACAAAACCAGAACTAAGGCAACAGGGAAAACAAAAAACAACTATAAGGAACAGCAACTACATCTATACCTATAACTAATGGAGCAGCACTAAACAGACAAACCAAGGGACTTAAATACATAAGACTAAACGAAGGATAGGTGAACATAATTGCAAGACAGGTGAAACCAATGAACAGAACATAAAGTTCAACAGAAACACCAAGCAAACAGAAATAAAGGAAGTCTACAAAATAAAACCGGAAACCAAAAATAACCCAACCACAAACTCACTGGGCTTGTCTACGGTGGCCAGGAAGTGCAATATCACATTCAACGAAGCACTTTTATAATGAACTCAAACACTTGTATATGTTTTTCAAAACCTAAATATACAAAACAAAAATACTGAGTGTGTTTTGAAAGTATTTTCACAGCCACAGTATTTATAGCTGCTTGTCTTAAATGAAAGCAAATCTGACTAAATTTAGGTGTGACTGTCAAAAATTAGCTTAAAACCCTTTTTTAAATCATGTAGATGTTCAGACAAATTGATAGAAGCAGCCCCTTTATCTCAGGTTCAGATTCCTCCATAGATACGTCAGAAAGTTTTGCTAGAGCGGATGTATTGTGCTGCAAATTCATTGCTCTGTGATAACTTTTTATAGACAGATTTTTTACACCTACAATTCAGCAAGTGGCAGAACCACATCACTCATCTGGATTCAGCTCTTTTAGCTCTGGTGCCTCGCCTGCTCCTCGGGGAAATATCTGTCAGATGAAGTCAGACGGAAACGGCGGGTTTGTCCCCATGAGCAACATTCGCATTCAATACTGTCAGTCCCTATTGTTGATTTAAAAGAAAAGTAATCAGCAAGGCCTAGAGGAAAGGAAGTAAGTATGCCTAAGTAGTTCTAGTTAGGAGGGCCCTGATTCCTGCATTTCTCAAATACTTTTTAAGAATAAGAGCAAAAGAGTTTTTTTTTATCTGAACACAGTTGTTTTCTAAAACTGTAATGTAAGACAGCAGGAAAGAGGTGTACCAGTAAGAATACATCAAACAAAAAAGCCTGTTCCGTTTGATTTATGGACTCACTGACTCCTTTATTGGGTCTGTGTGTTGAGTTGCTTGTTGATCTAATCAGCCAAACTGAATGCATTTAGTCATGTAGACATGGACAGACACAACTTGCTCAAAATGAGCATGAGAATGAGGAATAGGGGGGTTTTAAAACACTTTGAGCATGTCAGAAACTGCTGGATAAGGTTAGTATATGGCTTTTATTTGCATGATTTAGCGTTAACTTTGATTTGTGGATTTAAAGGTAGGCTTCTGAAAATCTTCCTGAGTCCATGCAGGGATCTCCGTCAGAGAATCATGTGTTATTTTTCATGCAGCTCCCACTGCAGAATGGCTGGCTGCCTGTGTAGAGAGATTCCTCACGACTCTCAGAATCTTTTGACCATATTGTAATAAATCTTTGCTGGGCTCCCCACAAAAACAAATTCTTCCCTAAAAAGTCAGAGCTCTTAACAGATCCTCCTTTCAAGTGCTTAAAAGTGTATTAACATTGAGCAGGTAGTCATTGTCTCCAAAACTATAACCACTGCAGCCTAACACAACAGTCCGCTTAAACCCACATCACCCACATGAGGGAACACACAAAACTACCCTCCCATTGGGACTCAAAACCTCCCCAAACACTTCCTTCCTCAGACAAAATCCTGCAAGACTATAAAAATATATGATTCATTGTTTTAAAAAAGTAAGAAAAGTTCGCTTTGCCTGACTAGCTGGTGACACTCCACCGGGGGTCTGAGCATTCGGTGCCAGGGATAGACTTCAATAAACAGCAGCAGAGTTCTTCAGAGCTCAGTGTCCCGTCCAGGCGGAGGCAACCAGGTAAACGGAACTGTCGTCATACTCTGCTAAGCTCCATTCTCTGACACATCTAATGTGCTTCTTTAGCTGTCGTTGTTGCCAGCAGCCCTAAAGGTGCCAATTTCAACCTAAAGCTCCCATTCTGTACAAGCTTTATCTCCTCTTGATGCCTGCCTCCACTGCGGATTGCCCACAGCTGGCTTAGTTCAGTTTCTCTGTGCCGATGGTGAAGCTAGATATGTACATAACGATTATCAGGCTGTTTTTGTCCCGATTTACCCCCCTCTCACCCAAAAGTGGCAAACGCCTGATTATATAAAGTCTTATACTGCAAGATTATCCAGTAAAATGATCCTGCGGTCTGAAGTGTGCCAAGAGTAAGTTTATCCCGACAATCTGATCTTAAATGTATCGAATGCGGCAATTGGCTTTATGCACAGCTTCACTACTTTCTGAACTTCTGTCTGTCATTACTGGATGAACTGAATAATCCAGGTGTGTCTGGCCATTGCCGCTGTGGTTACTGAGGTCAGACACATCTGGATTAATCAGTTCATCCAGTAACGAAAGACAGGAAACAAAAGAGTTGTCCTAACTTCAGGAAGCAGTGGAGCTGTGCATAAATTGGAAGTATGAAACTTTTTAAATATTAACGACAATGTCTTGATGCATGTGGGGAAAGCTGACGACTCAAGCTGACTGAGAAACAAGGAAGCAGAACAAAACAAGAACAAGCATGGCTGACGTGAAGGTCTGGTGGACTTCAGAGATGAAGGAGCAACTCATGCATCTATGAAAGAAACTGTTTATTGGACATCTCTGCCAAGTTGTGCTGGATGTTGTTTTCAGTTGTTGCCATGGTTTTTCTTGTCAGATCGTGTACGATCATGCAAGATTCCTGGCTAGGAGGACTAGATCTTAGACCGGCTTTGGGACAGAATCATTGTGTTTGTGCTGTTCAGGGTGTAGGAGACCGTTTTTCCTGTCAATGCCGAGGACACTGGTTTCTTTAGATTGAGAAGAATATAAATTTAATAATGAAGATAAAAGAAGTTCAACATACAGTTAA
>JBAMHX010000025.1:3501955-3532966 GCA_037177515.1 Pseudomugil tenellus | reverse complement strand
TTTTTTTTCCCTACACATCAGACAAGTGAGTGGAACATTTTTTAAACCACGCCTGCATTCAGTGCTGAGTGTAAGATAGAACATGCTAAAACTTTGATTGACATTGATGTTTTCAGTGCCAACACAAGATTCTTCAGCTGTGAGGGAAAGCTACATTTATTTACATATCTAAAGGGAACAACGATTAAACAGCAATGCTTTTAGGAGCCAGCTTCAGTTTTGGGACATTTTTATTGGTGACTGGATTTAACTGGGTGAATGTGGACCAGTATGACGGAGAATTTGCTAGCAGGCTTTTGCTGAAAGGATGGTCTGTTTCTACAATAAAAAAAAAACAGTTTCCGATCCTGAGCTACAAGCTGTAAGTAATTATAGTAGTTATATTATAGTAACTATATTGACTCATAAATTATGTCAGTTTTGTTTGGATAGTGTTTGAGCAGCGGTGTAGAAGTCTTTGTAACTTTTATGAAACAGCAGATAGATGGGGGTATGCTATAAATTTAACAACCAGGCTACAAACATCCAGATGATTAATGAACTGACCAAAGAAACCAGGGGTCAAATTTATTAATATCCACTTATTATGTAGAAAATGTTATGCATGACATTTTCCATTATTGTTTTTATTTCTCCATCTTTTCTTTTCTTCTATTAGATTTATTTATTTGTCAACAAAACAAAAAACCTACCACCTACCTACAATGGTGGTAAAGGGGGCTAATGTGGGAGCCTTCCTTACAAGATGGCGCTTCTGTCCCATCATGCACCACCATTTGATGTACCTTCACATTCTGCATAAAACCATTTTCTTCATACTGTGTAGTCTGAACATAAGGTGCAAGCAGGAAACTGGAGTCGACATATTACTTGCCAGCTTTTCCTCTCAAACTAGTTCCTCTTGGTCTTGCTGTAATTACAGATTTCAGCGTAGACCGCTCTCCAGGAGCTGTAGAGTCCCATCGGAGCCTGTGTACACACTTCAAATTACAGCAGTATTTAATCAGATCTGGCAGGGTGGCGCTCCACTTGCAAGCTGTCAGGAACAATTGGAGTCAAGTTTGGCCTCCCCCATATTATACAGCAGTGTTTCCCAACACATAAAGTCTGTTTCATGTGGGTTTGGTACAAGTCTGACAGATAGAAGAAAATAGTCTGACAGATGCTTCTTTCATTGTTCACAACTTTAGTTAAACACATGTCTGAGAAAAGCATTTAGTGAAAATGTAGCTGACTAGCTTCCGACAAAACATATAGGATGCTGCTTTTTCCTAAAAAAATTGTTTACATTCATTTTAACCAAATAAGTAGTACCTGAGATGGACTGGTCTGTGTACCAGTTTCTCACCTGTTAATGGCTAGGATATGCTCCTGTCAGGACCGAGAAGGAACGGACACACTCGCGGATGTAGAATTAACAAAATAATCTTTTTAATTTACAATCAACACTGGGGTAGTCACACCAAGGAAACAAGACGCACTGACAGGGAACACAGGAAGACAGGCAACTTAAATACACAGGGAAAACGAGACACAGGTGAAACACATGAGGGCAATCAGGAGGATGATAGGAGGGAATGACACACGAGGGAGGGACCAGACGAGAGACCTGGGAAAACAAACAGAAGGATCATTAACAACAATACAGAAGAAAAACAGTATAAAAAAAACAAAGAAAAAGTCCCGGATCAGGAACGAATCCTGACAGCTCCATTGTCCCAATAGCCCACAGTTGGATTAAGTGATATATAAAAAAAATATGAATAAATTTATAAATATAGGTTAATTTTAATGAAATATTCAGTGAATCTGAATAAGGAATCTGCAATCTGTTTACCGTCAGCAAAATGGCGGTTTTGTTCTGCAATAAGTTGAAGAGCAATGAGGGCACAGGAAGGAAACAGAAGTGGTTGATAGCAAAGGGAGATAAAATGGGATAAAACCAGTGGCAGCAGAAACATGCAAGGTATGAACATTCTCAACCCAAAGGAGGCACTGGCTCCAAAAGCATGGAGTGGTGGAATGGACTATGTGCACAATATGGTGCCGGGTTACGTTCTGACGCCTAGTGTGTGGCAGAGTACTTCCGGTTTATTCATTCTTTCATTGATTTGTTCGCGCATTTAACTTTGTCTGTTATGTTAAAAGTCCAAGAAAGGCGACACACTTTTCAAAGAGTTAGAATGTCAGCTGTTTATTGTTGTGTGCTTTTTTGTACATATTCTTCGCATTTCAACAAGATAAGTTTTCATTCATTCCCTGTTTATCCGATCTTCTGAGCTGAGTGGCTGAGGAAGATCCGGAGGGACAACATCAATCTAACCAAAAACACCCGGGGTTGTTGTAGGCATTTCAATGCCACAGATCTAAACGTGACTGCGGCGGGACTGAAACTACTACTACTACTACCGCCATTTAGCAGACGCTTTTATCCAAAGCGAGGTATTTTTAAGAGAACAACACAAGCAAAAATTCACAGAGAATGATACAGCATTAACAGGTGAACTGCTAGTCATCGATGTCTCAAAGAGATGGGCCTTGAGTCTGCTCTTAAAGGTAGAGACAGATTCTGAGGATCGCACCGGGTTTGGTAGCTCATTCCACCATCGAGGGACAACGGAGGAGAAGAGTCTGGATGCTGATTTTATGCCGCATTGTATCGGAACCACCAAACGTTTTTCAGTAGCAGAGCGTAGCTGACGAGAGGGAGTGTAGCTCTGGATGAAGGTGTGACGATAGGCAGGAGCCGTGTGCGTTAATGTCTGGTAAGCCAGAAGCAGAGCTTTGAACTTGATGCGTGCTGCAACTGGAAGCCAGTGCAGAGAAGTCAGCAGGGGGGTGACATGAGCTCTCCTGGGTTGGTTGAAGACCAGACGTGCTGCTGCATTCTGGATCATCTGCAGAGGTTTGACGGAGGATGCAGGAAGGCCGGCCAGCAGAGAGTTGCAGTAATCGATTCGGGACAAGACGAGGGCCTGGACCAGAAGCTGTGCCGTATTTTCTGTCAGGAATGGTCTGATTTTCCTGATCTTGAAAAGAGAAAACCGACATGACCTGGCTACAGAGCTTACCTGGTCCTTGAAGGAGAGCTGGTTGTCAAGCAAGACACCAATATTCCTGGCAGAGGTTGTGGGTACAAGCGTGATGGAGTCAAGCTGCACACTAATCTGAGGAGGCAAGGAGTTATTTGCAGGACACACAATGAGTTCGGCTGCAGAAGGGAAGCAATACCCGTTCTTTTCAGCTGGAAGGTGTATCAATTACCTGCACCTAGACCCCGTGTTTGGGAACGGCGCCCAAAGCCCGAGATTCCCGTTTCAGACTCCGGTTCTGAGGTGGAGATGGAAACGGAGGTATTGTCAGTGGACCATGACTACTGTGTGGCTCCAGAAACAAAGGTAAGAGCGTCTGAGCGGACTGATGAGAACGAGGCTTTACATCAGAAAATATCGGAGCTGCAACGACAGGTGGAGAGACTGCAGCTGCAGCAACGCTTTGGATTAGAGCGCCTGTCTGGTTCGGATCAGGACATAGTATTGTTAATAATAAGAAGAATAATTTAAATGAGTGATGAAATATGATTGTGTCTTTTAGGAGCAATGAGACGGAACTAAAAAAAATTATTTTTGGCCATAATCGAATGAAGCGAATGTCCTGATCCGAAAAAAAAATAATTAATCCTCCACATTTTTTGTTGTCAGCATGGCCCTAAAATTCTGTTGTGGTGATTATGAACGTTTTCAGGTAAAAAAAATTAAAGGAGAGATAGGCAATGTGGGAGAAAATTGCTGAGAGTGAATGTGTAGGTTTTTATATTTTATTAATGCAAAACAGCAGCATCAAGATTATCAATTGGCTTGGCAAACACTTAAGATGAAATATAAATCAAACATTAAAGCGTTTGCACATTTCGTTTTATTGGTGATGTACGGCTTGATGATAACATTAATATATTTTAGAGAATATTTTTTGTGGACAAAGTTAAATGCGCGAACAAATCAATGAAAGGATGAGTAAACCGGAAGTACTCTGCCACACACTCTGCGTCAGAACGTAACCTGGCTCCATATTGTGAGTAGTCCATTGAGAGGGAGGGTTCAAGCTCCTGATTTTTATGTTCAGTCTGACCGTTTGAGGATGATAACCCAAAGTGAGGGAGGCTTTTGCACCAAAACTTTTTTCCATACCTCTGTTACCAGCCTAGCCTGGCACTTTAAGAGGGCTGAATTGTTGGTATTCTGTGTGATCACGTTTGTCCTAAAACAACTGTGTTCAGCGCTTAGCGCTCTCTTGCATCCAGGCTCGTCTCATTCTTCCTCTGTTATGTTTACAGAAGTCAATTTTTAGAAAAAATTAACCATGTCTGGTTGTCCCTTGGTCTACAGTAGACAGTGCCCGAAGCTTTGATACACTAGTTGTGGTTATCAACCGGGACGAACAGAAACGCCGGTTCAGCCTCTATGCTATGGCTACGGCTAAGAGATCACTGTCCAGGGAAGGAAGGTAACACCTCCATACCCTGGTGAATTGTGGGCCGCAATCAGATAGAGTTTCTTGTGTGTAGTGTAGTGGAGACGGAACATGTGTTTCACAAAGAATTGATCCTCTGGAAGGGAAATGAGATACCAGACTTTTCAATGATGTTGAGAATAATGGCTATTCTTTTTAAAATGGGAATTCCAGTTTCAAAGTCTATGGCAATATAGAACAACAGGCGGTTTGGGGTGGCCAGAGGTTGAAGTAGCCCTGCAGGATGTCGGTGGGAAGATTTATTTCCAGCGCAGACAGGACATATTCTCTGACATCCTTATCAAGCAAGGGCCACCAGGATTGATAAGTGTCCGGCTGTTAACAGGATGGACTAAAAACTTAAATGGTCCAATGAATTAAGCAAGACCAAATTGAAGAAGGTATGTAGGTATTGTCGTTGATTTTAGAGAATACCTCAGAGGGCTTGAAGTTACCATAAGAGTCACCACTAAGGCACTGAAAGGATGGCAGCGGACTTCTCTGATGGTCCAGATAAAATGCAGGTGTACAGCTGCAGACCTGCTGGAGAATCCGCCCTCCTGCAAGTTGGGCTCTAGGCGGACCTCCAGTGGACAACAGCTGAATAACACCCCGGATCCCAAAAAGCGCTCCAACTAAAGCGTAGCTGAAACGGTTTGACCTCTTTAATGGTGCACATGGACTATCCTGACCAGTCTACAGCAGCAGACGGCACCACTGATAAAAGAGTTGGCATTTTTATAGTTGATTTAAGTTGCAGAAATCGATGCGTCATGTTGTTATTGGTGGTTTGGGGTTTGTTTTTATACCCGAAGCTGCAGCACTCAGGTAAAAATACTGGAAGTGGCATTTAACAGAAAAATCTATAGTGATGATTCAATCCTGTTGGGTTTGGAAGATAGTCTAGTGGTAGATCTATATTAGTCTCCTTTGCTCTTGTGGGGCTTACAACACAAAGAGAATTAGCAGTAGTTTGTTTAAATTATAACTCATTTGTCCTGTGATCTTGTAACAATCCAGAGACGTCTGCTGCAGTGGAGGAAAGCCCACAAGCAAAGCATCCCTAGCTTACAGCGGAATGTAACACACATTACAGACCTATTACTGGGGAATTTATGTTTCCGCAAACAAGAAATAAAATAAGAATAATGACACCTGCGGGGGTATTCATTATCGTGATTATAGGCAAAAGCGTGAGGATGTCAGCCGCTCAGACTAAAGAGAATCATTTTCTGAGCCCTCATCCATTTAGGCCATGTTTCATAACCACATGGAAACAGCCAGGAGCAGCTGTGCACTGAAGGCACCCCCCCCTTTCCTACCCCCAACTGTCCTACCTCTTTCCATCACTGTGTGGCTTTATCGCTTCATTTGCCGCAGCACTTTTTGTAAAATGTCAGCATCATTTTTAGAGTCTGATAAGACTCAGCTCTTCCTGATGGAAAACATTTAAAAATAATATAATAATAATAATGTGATAAGAAACAGTCACAATAACGCTTCTGTATTCTTGGTTTTTACCTTTAGTTGAAACAAAGTGAGACTTAAGTACCATGAATCATGTAAATTGACTGAAAATGTTTATTAATCCACTGTAGGAGGTATAAAGCTGCCTGTTTGGGGGCTGCAGCTTACGCATCCTCTTAAATTAAGGTCAAGCGCAGCGCTGAAAAAGAAAAACAATAGGTTGAGGTTGCACTTGGATGCATCCAATAAAACAATAGAGTAAACATCAATAAAACACATGTATAGCTGTAGTTACTATGTAGACATGCTTCCTCTACAACAACCTCAATAATCGCTACAGATTTAATCTAAATACTGGAACCAGCTGGATTACTTGACTGGAAACAAGACTGGTCTATGAGAAAGAGCAGCTAAATGTCATTGATGTTGCAGAAAGAGGCTGATTGGGTGATCTATTAGCCCTGTTCAGATGGATGGTATTTACTGAATGCTTAACAACAATATCAGACAAAATGAAAGCCACATGAAATGAATGGTGTTTCATATGTTGTATATGGGCCAGAAAGATCAGACAAGTTGGGATTTTCCCACCAAGTCAAACAAATGATAAAGTAAATGCAGCTACAGTTTTATATCTAGTTAAGTTCATGTCTTAAACTTATCCCTCCACCAGCTGCAGGGTTTATGGGAGATGCACTGCAGGTTAAAGCTGTAGGTATGAACTGATGCTGCCAAAAGGACTGGATCCTTTTCTTTTAATCCATGTTTATGCAAACTAGATTATGATAATAGACATTTTTCCTACAAAAACTATCTTTTCTAAAATCCTTTTCCTTTTGGAAACCATCTTGAGGTTAAGGGAAGGAAAATTTATACGGGCAAGGAAAAGACAATTACACTTTCATAAAAATACAAACACTGATATTCAATAACTAAATAAAAATATACATCCCAAAAATGCAATTATTTTGTAATATGATCATTTAAGTCTCAACTAAACACATAAAAAATGACACATGAACAAATCACATGCTGAAACTTTACAATTTTATGGAAAATATCAACTTTTTTTAAAATTTCATGTCAGCACATCTGTAAAACGTATTTCCAGGGTGATTTTAGACAATGCAGCACCTCAATCTTTTTATAGCTATTTCAGGCATCTGATTCAACTATCCCAACCATCCAGAATAAGAGGGAATCTATGTGCGTGGGAAAAGTCCCAGACGTCCTGTCACATGCACTCTTCATTGTGGAAACTTTTGAAGATGTTATAAAGTGTTTATGGTGGAATCTCCATGGTCAGATTTACATTAAGGATCATTTTTCTGAATTTTTTTCACAATTTAAAAAAATTTTGTGTCTGAGGAATTAACCTGAGATACTCGGCCTCTGTGAAGTACTCCTTTTATACCCAGTGATATTACTGACCTGTTGCCAGTTGTCAAATGCTTTTTTGTCCCACTTTTCCTGCTTTTTTTCCTCCTGTTTCAACATTTTACAAACATCTTGCTGCCATCAAAACAAACTAATATTTTACATTAAAAATTTAATAACATCTGAATAAAATAGAAGTGTATTAAATTAAGAAATCATTGCATTATGCTCATACAGCATCTGTTGAATAACATTTGGGTTTTGTAGCAATTGAAGGTACTTTTGTAGCTTTTTTTCAGCTGACACAACTTCAGTAATCACTAATAACTTCAAGTTACCTCCAATTTTGGGTTAAATGTTTACTAGTCTTTATAGTATACTGTAGTTGCAAGTTTTTAAAGTCTAAAAAAATACTTATCCTGATCATCATCCATGAAATTTTCAGCTTGTAGTCTGGATAAAAAGTGATGGGTTTGCTGAGGAGACCTGCGGGAAGGAATTAGGCTGTGTGGCCCCATTATCTTTAACATTATTGTGATGCATTGCAGCTGTCAAAAACATAGACTTGGTACTCCTTCAGATTCCCCTGCAGCACCATCTAATACACTTTTAGGCAAGCCAGGTTTAAAATCAAACATAATGGATGAGTCTCTCTTTTCATATCCAAATAGTATCAAATTCAAGGTTTTATTCTAAAAAATAAAAAATAAGGTTATCTGACATTTTTATGTTGTAATTGAACAAAAAGGGAAAAAACATAACTCTTATAAAAGGTATTCTTACTGCAGAACAGTACTTGTTTAAACTTCTGTTTTTTGCCCTTGTGTGACATTTTCAGGGGGTCTGGTTGTTATTGCTTGTAGGTCTGTAATGAGGGTGTGTGTGGTCAGTGGGGTGGATGTGGCAGAGATGGCTGCTGATGTTAGAGGGGGGATTAAAATAACCTTTTAAAGCTGCAACAATAATACAAAGGTTTGTGAGGGGGTCATTAGTATTCATGAAGTGCGATGCATCACATGCAAAACACAAGACTAAAGAGGTGAAAAACTAAAATCTTGCTCAGATATGAGATGTATGTGGACGCAAGCGGCAGGAGCAGGTCCACGCTGGAGCTACAGGCTGCTGAACTGCAGCTCTCGAGTCACAGCGAAAGCCGGGGGGGAGGAAGGACGACAGAGTACAGGCTGCTCTGTTCTGCCGTGCTGAATTTTCATGTGGGTGGATCACCAGAGGCTTTTCTCATGCTAGCTGAAAGCTATTCCCACATAAGAAGCAGACATTAACTCTGGCTATGTTTTTAAATGACTCGATTTTATTTTTAAATAACATACAGCAAATGTGAATCATTACCATGAGAGTAGATGTTACCACAAACATGGAGGGCTTCTTTTAACTGGCACTAATCATGAATATTAGGTGATATTGATGTAACAAGTAAAAATAAAATCATTTTTGTTTTTTCCCAGAATGCTGCAAAAAGTATATTAAATAATTATTTATTATGGAAAAATATCAGGAATAAAAATGAATTTAAAGAAAGCAAAGCGTAAAGAAAACAATAATAGAAGAAGGAAGAACAGTTTGAGAGATGTTTATATCGCGATTTTTAAACTGAATCCAGTCAGTCTGTATAAATAAATATTAATCTCTTCTTCCTCCTGGGATTATTCCACAGGTTGCTAGAACTCTCCCAGTACAAAGTACATCAATAAGCAAGAACCAGATGTGATGAAGACCCTGTTGAACTACACGCCTCAGTTTAACAGTCACGCATCCCACTCTATCATGTGAGCAGTGGGTGGGCTGCTCATGTCAGTCAAACTGGGCAGTTTCAATCAGCTACTTGTCAATCCAGCAGTCTCCCAGCAATCACCCACATCCGGTGCTCAGAGATCCTCCTGCGCTCAGTGTTGCATTGCTTTACCTGTAATCTGAGAATAAGTTACTGAGTTTTATCCAATCATCTCCTGTTTTCTGTTCTCAGACTTCCAGTAAAAAATCTGGTTGACAAACTGGACTGGTTGCCTCGGAGAAAACTGGCAGACTTGGCCAGAGGTTAAACATGAGTTAGTGGGAACTCTTTGAGAACAGGATTTCTGCAACATTTCTGATTAATTGTTTACCTTTCTAACCATTCTGCAAGAAATTCCAAAATAAAAGGTCACAAAGTGAAAATACACAGTCACATACACAAATCTACATAGTTTACACCAATTTGACCAAAGAAAAGATGTTGAAGTTTGTTTATTTATTAAGAATAATGTGGGAAGCCCATTGCTGCACAAGGCGATGTCACAATAACACTACTGTTGACTGAGAAGGTAAATTATCCCATAAAGATACAAAAAAATCTACATGAGGACACAGGGATGAGTTCATTTTTCATGGTAACGTGGTCTTGTTTTCTACTTGATGGACGTTTTCACAGCATTTGTAAAAAAATGCTCTGTAAATTGCTAAAGAAATGATTTTTTATTATTTATGCGATTTACAGTTTTAATCTGCAGCTGAACAGAGAAATACATGAATTTTTTTAATTAGGGAAAGATTGTGGCATTCCCTCCTGTAATATGAAAACATTGTTTTATAAACATTACAGCATTTTAATTGTTACCGTATTGCAGGCATATACCCTGAAGGATCTGTATTTTAATCATTTAAATTCTTGGACTGGCATAACTGGTTTGTGGAAAAGACTGAAAACATGACTGTTTCTATGTGCTGTGTTTGTTTTTAGGCAAATTCACCAACTGCTGTTTATTTTAGTTTAGCATTACCTATTTCAGCTTGTTGTAATTTTAATAGTGTAAAATGTGTTTGTTTAGTTTTAGAATTTTAGCGTTCAATCACCTTCTGTTTGCGGCAGCTGGTGGGGTTCACCATTGTGGTTAGGATACACTGGGAGTTCACTGTGTGCAACCACAAACCACATGGTAGTTGCTCACAGTGATTGGTGCGGTGTTTTATTTGCTGTGTGTTGAGCCTGAGTTTCTTTTGAATACTTCCCAGCGAGTGGTTATGTCTTTAGAGTTTAAGCTATTGTAAAATAAATGGCATGTGTGTGACTCACACTGACTGTTATGGCTTCTTCATTGAGCTAGCGCTTCTCAAAGGCTGTACTTATTTGAAAAGTGAATATGCAGTAATATGTACTCAGTGTGAAGAAAATACTCATTGGAGAAAGTAAATAGCATTGGGTTATTTAAACTCATGCACAGCATCACAAAGAAGGTCGACTCCTCCGTCTGAATGAGTTAATGTAACGCAGCTACAACATGCTTCATGCGGGCTGCCTGGACCTTTCGGGGGGGAGGGGGTGGGGGGGGATGTGGATTGCATTTGCCAAACAGTACCAAACACAATATAAGAACATGTGCACTTACACACATCCTGGTGTTTTGCTTGTAAATCTTCATGTTTTTCTTCCTGTAGGTGCTCCTGATGATTCTCTGCTTTCTCTGGGAGGCCACATGATGCTTATTGGTTAAGTTTCTTCACAGGTGCAGCAGCTGGTTATCTTGTTTTTTTAACTTAGGTTTTGATTTTAGAGTAAATACGCACCCCACCTTTTTATTCTGCCAAACTTCATCGCTCCCATCTTGTAAAGTAAATTGGTTTAGTGGGACGACACAATGGGCAGATCATCATTTTGTTGCCATGATGCTGGACAGGGTGGAGGGAAAAATACAACTAACCAATGACATTTATTGCCACCCCCTCTCTGCAGAGTGTCACTTATGTGTCTGTGATCCAGTTGAAGTCAGTCAGGCGGGAAGCAGCTGTATTAGTAGCCTGAGAGATTCTTCGCTTCAAAGTCTCATCTGCTTAGTTCAGCAATCCTGCACCTGGCATGTAGCTTTGCTGCCGTAACTAAATGAGTATGTGTGTGTGTGTGTGATCCTATAAAATAAAAAAAAAGCACATATCACCTCTCTTGAAGCTCTGAGCCTGACTTTCACTTCATTTGGACACCATTCCTACCAGTGCTTATTATGCACCTCTGTTGAAAGTGATTAAATCTTTGTTATATCTGTTTTGCTATGATGACACTTTTTTCCTCTTTTATTTCTCCAGAAAAGGTAATTTTAGTGCCAATTCAACAATGTTTGTATTTGATCTTATGCTTTATGGTGGCTGTCAGGGGCCCGGATCTAAAATCTCCCTTTTTATTGCCCCAAATCTTTTCTCACTGAATTGATATTGGGCTGTAATGTTATTTCCTTCATGAAGAGAACTCCCCTGCTGGCTTTTCTGTGGCATTATACGGTGAAGTAGCTCAGAATGTCAATGAATACTGAACCCGTGTAAAGTTATTATGCTAAGCCCGCTTAATCCAACTTGAGTAAAGAGACATGAGAAAAAGCTGTGGTAATAAATAGCTATACCTCTGTGGCATCTTAAAGGTGATAAACAGGCTGCAAAATATTTTTTTTCCTATAGTGATTGAAAAAATAGTTTATTATAAATATTGTATGTATTTATGTCAAACAGCCATAAGTATAGCTGCATTTAGACGTTGACTTTACCAAAAAAAAAGGCAGAATAATCACTTCATTCAAACTGCTACACCAACTTCGCACTACGTTACCCACCATGCATTGCACACTTAACAGGGGTGTCCAGCTCCTGTCCTCAAGAGCCATAATGACCATGTTTATATCAGAGTTATAATGCCTCTTTGACTCCAAATAAAAGTTAGAACCACTATAAAATTATGTAAACAACAAAATCCAAATGCAAAAAAGGATGAAACTTAATTCTAAATGAAGAAGTTGGTTTATTCCTGTTTTACATCGGAACTGCTTTATTCCTCTAACATGTAAACGTTCCTTCTGCTCTAAATTATCTTTGGTTGTTCTGCGCGTGCTGTTGTGCTGTCACAGAAACTGGAGATGTTAACAGCTGCAGGTCAAATGGATCAGAAACTCATAGTTCTTGAGCCAAACTCTAGGAAAGACCTTTATGAGGAGAGTTATTGCTGTCATGCTTCATCTGACAGGTGTTAATCCTGTAATTCAAGAAAGCATGTTTTCTGAATTTATGTGAAGACAACTGAAAGAATAAATTACAACCTGTTATTAAATAAGCTCTATGTCGTCAGCAGCAAACATCCCCAATCCTCCTATTCCTCAATCCTCAAATACAGACAATATAATAATATAAAGCCACTCATGTAATACCCTATAACTATATTAACAAGTTATCTATCATATTTATTCATTGAGCCTCACTGAACTCAATAATGAAGAAAGTAGACTGTACACCTTAACTAATTAGAACCAATGCATTTTCTCTGGAAGGTTCAGCAGGATGGAAACACTTGAACAGCAAAGATTTGCTGAATTTAAATCAAATTCTCACTGGCAACTTAAAAGTAAAGTGTCTGGAGGCAGGTCATGTCACACTTTCAGGAAAATGCATATTTAAAGCTAAGTGATGACACTAAAGCCATTTATTTAGTGTTTTGCTCGCCGTGAAGTGGGTTCAATTAAAAACAGATTATGTCCGCGGGGTGCTGACATTAGAGTGGTTGGCAATTACAGTCGTAATTACTGCTGATTACAATTTATATGTCATAGTAATTATAAAAAATAAGACACACTGGCGTTAAACAGCAACGTTTAACACATGTTCCAGAGACTGTTAGTGTGAACAGGTTAAAGATCTTTTAAATCTGTATTTTTTAGGTCTCCTGAGTACGATGTTATTGCTTCATCTAGTATTACTGCTGTTTCCGACATCATCCCTGACCATTAAAAGCTCTTTAGGATGTCAGGATGTGAACAGGAAACTAAATGGAAATGTCTAAAAGATACAGATTTTCAGTCACATTGTGATGTTTGTGTCTTCTGCTGAAGGAGTTATTCATCACCCTGAGATTTAATTTACATAAGTAGTTCAGGATCAAAGTTGTTTGCAAAATGTGGTCACATTTTATCCAGATTAGCAGCATTCCCAGAAACATCACCTCTAATTTGTGTATGTGTCTGGAAAAATCACTTAAGCCAGGTAAATATGTTCCTTCACGTGATTATCTCTGTGACTGGGGGTTTTAGTTGGACATGCATGAAATGCAGTTATTTTCCAGCTCTGCATCTTAGAAAGGAGCAGATTAATGAAACACCACCCACAGTAGCCGACACCTCGCTGCTGGATCTGATCGGCAATGGCCGGAGGGGAGGCGGGTAAGATGGGGAGGGCTTTTGGAGGAACAAAATCAAGAAAATAAGCTCCCAGATCTGACTAAGTACCAAATGGATCTACAGCCTACCTATGTATTGCTGCTGACTATGTCCATCCTTTATGAGCACAGTGTAGCATCATGATGGATACTTCCAGAAGGATAATGCACCATGTCACAAAGCTCACATCATCTCCAGCGGCTTTCTTCATCATGACGATGATTCACTGGACTCCAGAGCTACATTCTGTAGAGCAGCTTTGGGATGTGGTGGAACAAGAGATTCAACTGAAATCTGTAAAATGATTGATGAATGTAAAATCTTGGCTAAATCACAAAGTTGATCCTCTCTTTGGGTGCAGCTTATCAGAAAGAACTCACTAAATCAGCAACACAATGTTGTCCAGTCAACACAGTTAGTACTTTGTGATGGATTTTTTTTTTTTTACAGGATAGTATATTACTGGTTAATGTTCTTCCATTATTATTTTGTATTGATATAATTTGAACAAAGTGTTATTTTACATGCAAAAATAACATAATTAAATGAATAAATACAACATTAAATAAATAAATACAACATTTTGAAATAAAAATATCACCATGAAATAGTGAAATACCACATTTTGTAATAAATATACGACAATGAAATCATTAAATAAGGCAACTTTGTGTTTTTATTTTATAATAACATTTTCCACAGAGGCGTATTTATTTCATAATGACTTGCTCTGTCAATCAAAGCCTATAAGGCGGAACCAGTAAAGTGATAGGATGCTCATTTACTAAGGCATAAGCAGCTGCACTTGGTGTATCGATTGAAACATACAGATTTAAATGTGTCATAACTGGAGCGGAAAAATAAGGCCTGTATTACAAAGCAGGATTAACTCAGCCCAAACTTATCTCCATTCTCTGGATTGAGTCAGCCAAACATTGAGGAATAGGGATAAGTTTTACAACGAAGCTGGTTATCAACTCACTAACTTAACCCAGAACTTTCCACTGAAGATGGATGCACATTCGCATACAAGAGGTGGCGCTCTGAGCTTCTGACTTACAGTCTGTGGTTCTGACCAAACACAAACATGGACAAATCCAGAGCAGCGCATTTGACCATTGATGAGCAGAATATCATTCTCAAAAAATAGAGGATTTAAAAATATAATTCAGGCAAAAAGCAACATTGTTTCTGCAGTGAAAGCAAGAAGGAATGCTGGCAGAAAATAGCGACGCCAGATCATCCGATATTAATTAATGGGACAATATAAACTGACAGCACTCAGATCATTGTATTACAGTACAAACATTACTTGGAATCCTTTATTTACATCATATTGGCCAGTTCTTTTAAGTATCCGCTTCCATGTGAGCGTGTTATCGCTATGTTGAGCATATTATTTCCAAGGTGTCCTGAATGCAGCACAGCTGCTTCTCATCCAAAGTTTTGTTTTCAGTCTTCAGTTACATCCAACAAAGTTTGACACAGCAAATCTTGATCACGTTCTTATTTAACTATAGCTGCACAAGAACACAACAAAATGAGTCTGTCCAGGCTGAAATGTATTTTTAAAGCAAGAGAGTAAGTCATCATCCCTGCTGGTAGGAATATTCATCCAAGTCCAGCAAATTAACAAGTGAAAACGGATATAAGCCTTGATCGGTGTTTGTGATAAATGAATCTTTCCCTTATACCGTTTAGTTGTAAGCTTTTTACCACGAGGAGGCTTGAAATAACAGTTTTATGGACTTTCTATTTTACTTTGTTCAAACCATCAAATAAAAATATAAAAAATATATTAGTTTCATCAGTGCAACAAAACATAATACATTACTATAGTAATGGAAGTCATTAACCATAACCAGCTTCGTAGTACAGCTTATCCCAGTCCCTCAATGTTTGTCTGAATCAATCCAGAGAATGGATATAAGTCCTGGCTGAATTAAACCCACTGCGTAGTAGTTCAGACATCTGCTTCAGAGCAGGTTAGTAGTTCAGCTGTTGTTGCAGTGATACAGCTCGATCAAAAGTAAGCCAGCTTCGTATTACAGGCCTCTGGTGCTCAATATCTCTCAAATTGTTGTAAATGTTATCATATACATCAGGAATTGTCATCTCAAGCATTCAAAAAATATTCTCCAAACGAGTGAAAACAGCATGTCCTGACAAATTGTCACGCTCTATTTAATCTGCTAAATTCACCATAGCTGCAGAAACTCCTCATCTCTGACTGCATGGTGTGTCAAGAAAAACAAATCGATGGACAAGCCACTAACCCAACCCCCCAGCTTTGATTGGCTGAGCAAGTCATTCTTCTAAAAAAAGGGCATTATGAAATAAATACACCTCTGTGGAAAATGATATCATGAATTAAATATGCCATTGTGTGAAAGGTTATTATGAAATAAAAACACAAAGTTGCCTTATTTCATGATTTCATTGTCATATATTTATTTTAAAATGCAGTATTTCACTAGTTCATGATCACATATTTATTTCAAAATGTTGTATTTATTTATTTAATTATGAATTATATGGGTCCTCACATACCAAAACCTTTAATCAAAACTTTATATTTAAGAAAATAATTTTTAGCTTTCAGGCAGGTGTTAAGGTTTACATAATAGTGAGTTATTGTGGATATTTTAATTACATTTAATTACATTTAATTACATTACATTGATTTTTTTCCTTTTCATTATACTAATCAGGTTGCAAACATTCACATCTCCTAATAATATGAATAAAACCTGCACTCAGCTCAGAGGAGAGGCAGCTGGTAGATTGTTTTTCTGCACATGCAAGACTAATGCGAGAAGGAATAAAACAATAAAATTCAGTGGAGCGGTGCTGACTGATTGCAGTTCAGGAGGTGGAATGATGCACCAGCCTTACTTTTTCTACTTAAGTGTAACGTGTGAAAAAGCTCCATCAGAGAGGAAAAACACTGCATCTGGAGAAGTGGTGACATTTTTTTTCTGGCTAAACTGCTGTCCGGTTCACCATGAGTCATCAAAACATCAAACTGACGCAGGCAGGCATGAGAGTAAAGCGCGTCATCGATTAAAATGGTTCAAAGCCATGTAGTTACAGTGCGTCACCAAAATGAGGGGAATAAAAAGACCTCCGTGTGTGTGGAAAATGTAAGCCCATCACATTTCTGAATACATCTCTTTGTATTTAAGGGTGTTAGTAGCTTGATGATGTTTATTCATAAAAATCTGCAACTTTAAAGAGAATGTTGGTTTATTTCACACAAAATGTACTTTTATATGCATCTTTTTTACTAGATTTGCATTCTCTGTTATAAACCCTCAAGGTTTTTAGAAAATAACTCCTCCATGTGTGAGAGAGATGATTGTCATGTCTGCACAGCACCCAGAGAACATCTATAATTACATATAGTGTTTAGGGCTGTGTTGAAAAGATCGATTAATCGATTCTGAATTGATTCTCATATCAATTCCTAAAGATTGATCCATAAATCCAAAGATAGATTTTTATTTCCCTCGGTGAACTTTGAGCTTTCACAGGCATTAGTGTGACAACACACTTTATAGACTAAGACATTAATCTCATCATATGTACAACAAACCACACAAGTCATCTTTAACTTCTGACATTTCATTATTTTTTTTGTTGAATGTCAATATAATACTAGTCTTAATGTGTTTCATAAATAATAAATCACAAAAAAACTAAGATTTTAATAACACAGAACAAAATCCATATCGGATTGAATCGGAAAAATATATTTGTTTTGAGAATGGGATTTTAATCAATTCTTGCAATCTGAATCAATACCCAGCCCTAATAGTGTGTGTGTGAATTAGTATTATTTTATAATATTATTCTCATTTTATAATTTCTATTATTTTAAAGCATATATATTGTTTTACTTTACATTATTATTACAAGGGAATACATTACATTAATACAAGGGACAGGTGAACATAATTACTAACTCAGGTGAAACCAATTAACAGAAATAAAGCAAACAGGAAACAAGGAACTCTACAAAATAAAACAGGAAACCAAACTAATCCAACCCATAAACCCTAACAAACATGAGTGAAATATCAACAATGTATAGAGAAAAACAAGATGGTTTTAGCTTTTCTTATAGCTGCCTGCTTCCATGTTCCCATCTCCAATGCAAATGAAGGTTTGTGCTTCATGGAACTCCCAAAACCACATAACCGTTCACAACGGTTCACAACGACCAGTAAGGTCCCTTGTGCATCCAGATGAATTCAGTTTTACCAACACAGACTAACATTAATGTCAGAAGTGAAGCAGTCCTGAAAGTCTTTGTCAGCTTTTCCCCTTGTGCCCATTACCTCACCAACTCTGTGCTATTGCTCTCGAGTATTCAGAGGTCACCCCTTGAATTGTTTGTTTGGGTTAACCAACCATTGATCTTTCCTTCTTCGGCTCCCTCTCTTCTTTTCATTCTCCTCCATAAATCCCCGCGGGCCTGCAAATGGCTGTCAGTCAGCTGACAGCCCATCCTGGCGAAACACAATCGCTTTGAGGGTGTGATGTGCAGCTAGAAGCCAGGCCAAATGACTGTTTTATGGAAGCAGTGGGGGGTAGTGATGGTCACGATTTGTAATTTAAAATTTAGCCGGAAACGTTTTTTCCCTCATGAAACTTTGAATGAATTTGAATTTTAATAATTTTCTATCTTTGTAAATGTAAGCTTGATAATTATTTTTCCATCTGCATGAAGGGCTTCATGTATTCAGCTTATTCTGCCAGAGAAGGCATCATTTGTCCAACGTGTGGGTAACTTTGTAGTCAAGAGAAACACAGAAAGCCAAATTCATCTGTCAAGGTCCTGGATGAATAGCTACACTAAGAGCTTCTCACTGATTTGCTTTAAGGCATATTTCACACAGATTTCAATGACACTAGGTTTGAACCTGTAAAAATGTTTTATTGACAACATGTATTAAATCTGTTTAAATTTTTATATGTACATATAACTATTGTGAAGCAACACATATCCTGAATAATCTTTGGTGAATCGTCCAGTCTGATGCAGTCTAATGATGTTTTAATCAGAAAGACGGCAAGAAATAATAATAAAAAAATACTTCAAATGGAATAATTCCCATTTTTTTGCATAATTATTGTGATCAATATGAATTAAACCAAAATCCAGTGGGAACGCTGCAGAATAACAACGTTATTCCAGACATGTTTTATTTCCAATAAAAAAACAAAGCAGATGTTGAAAATACAACATTTGATAATTTCATGGAAAATATGAGCTTATTGTGAGTCTGATGGCTGCAACACATCTGTAAAAAGTTGACCATTGGGTAGCATTGTGTCTTTTTTAACATCTGTCTGTAAACATCTGGTAAGTGAGGAGAGCAGCTGCTGGAGTTTTAGGAGAGGAATGCCGTCCTGTTCTGGTCCAATGCAGGATTCTAGCTGCTCTACAGTACTGGATCTTGTTGCTGGATCTTTGCTTCCATGATGCTCCAGATGTTTTGTACTGGTGAAAGGTCTGGACTGCTGGCAGACCAGTTCAGCATCTGGATTTCTCCTGTGAAGCCATGCTGTTGTGATGGATGCAGGATGTGGTTCAGCATTATGCTGAAAGGTTCCCCTGAAAGAGACGTTGTCTGGACGGGAGCAGATGTTGCTATAATGCCTTCATGTACTTTTCAGCATCGATGGAGCTTCACAGATGTGGAAGCTGCCCACATCTGCACTAATTTCAACCCCATACCATCAGAGAAGTTGCTTTTCTACTGATAACTCTCCTCTTTACTATGCAGGACACGCCGTCCATGGATTTCACAGTGAATGGTGTTCACAGAAAGATTTCTGAAAGTGTTTCTGAGCTCATGCAGGGATTTCCTGCAGGGAATCGTGTCTATTTTCAGTAACGTGCTGCCTGAAGGTTCCAAGATCACCAGCATCCTTTATCCATTTATCGTGCACACAGAGATTCCTTCTGATTCTCTCAGTCTTTTGGAATGATACACCGTGTGCTGGGATCTTCAAAGTCTTTGCTATTTCCTGCTGAGGAACATTTTACAGTTTTCAGAAGAAGAACATTTTCTGAAATTGTTCAACAGCTTTTACACTCAGCTTTTCTCAGATTGATGAACCTCTGATCACTTTTACTTCTTAGAGCGTCTCTGTGATGCTCCTTTTACGCCGAGTCATGCTACTGAACTGGTGGAAATGAACTGAATTAGTTGTTTAATGCTCCTCCAGTTGTACTTACATTATACACAGCATCTCAACTTATTTGGGACTGGGGTTGTAGAAGGTTATATAAATTACAATTAGCAAATATTCCAGCGAGGAAACATTAAAAAAAAAGTTGAGACTGATAAAATTTGGTCCAAACTTACTCAGCAATTGTTTGTCCTAAATTTTTGTTTAATCACTGGTCTTAACTTTGAACAAACTGAGGGGATAAATGTGGGTTATAGATTGTTTTTACTGGTCTGACTGTCCATGCACCAGCTAGCATGTTTGGATTTGTTTTATTTTCCTGCAGACTGGATACATGAAAGACTAATTTGTACTTGCTTATTTGTACTGTCTCAGGGTTACAGATGTGTTGTTCTGTATAGAATTTAAATTTCAGTAATAAGGAGGTCAATAGCAGTTTAATCAATTCCATCTAGTCCCAACAAACGGCTGGTAATCTGCCGCCTTCTTTTCACATGGCAAACAATATTTCCTCTCGGACTCCATCATTCACGCACTTCTTCCCGTATCTCATTTAAATGCTCTATTCTCCAGGAGCGTTTTGGAAGCCAAAGGTTAACAGCACATCATCCTTCCCCTCCCTCCACTGCTTAATTATTAATCCAGCTATAGCGACAAGCTCTTCAGTGAGCTCGAGGAAAAGCCTTACACGTCGCACGCTCCTCATCTTTAACCCCACTGTGTGACAAAACTATAGAGAACACATTGAAACTATGACCATGGTTCCCTTTGTGTTGCTCCTTCATGTTTGCTGAGTGACAGATGAAATATGCACCTCCAGGCAGGCTCCAACCGGTCCTTATCTCCAAGGTCCCTGATACTGTGCATTACCACGCCACAGCAGCATAGCTTCATTAAACTTTCATGGTGTCTCAGAGCAACTTGACTGGAGCTTTTAGCTGGCTGCCTGTGTGACACCTCTGACTGAAAGTACAAACGCTTCATGCTCTTCTCAGGGTGTCACTTCATCACTTCTTCCTCCCATCTTCACTGGTCCAGGCGAGCAGCTGTTAAATTATGTGACAATCCCCAGAGATGTGGTTAAATAGGTCAGAAGACTCTCTTTTTGTATTTGAGTTGTGATCAAGATTCGGTTGAGACATGTAATGAATGCATGAAGCAGGCTTTTATTTTGTACAGCAAAACGAGATAGTATGCAGTCTGTCTTTAGATGAAGTTTGACTTTCATGGTACATCATTAGGCAAGGCAGGTTTATTTGTGTAGGTGCTTTAGAGACATTAAATCAGATAAAAGCATGAATTAAAATTAAAAACAAAAAAGAAAATAAAAAGAAACAGATGCAAGTGCCAACAAAAACATGACCAAATGAATAAAAAAACTACTAAAATACAGCAGAGAACAGGAAGATCTTTAACCTGGATTTAAATAAACTGAGTGTTTCAGATTATCTGAGGCTTTCTAGGAGTTTGTTCCAGACATGTGAAGCATAAAAGCTGAATGCAGCTTCTCCATTTCTCCTTCTGACTCTGTGAACTGATAAAAGACCAGATCCAGATGACCTGAAGGGTCTGCTGGGTTCATACTGGGCCAAGAGGTCTCTGATGTATTTTGGACCTAAACCACTCAGAGCTTTATAAACCAGCAACATAACTTTAAAGTCTATCCTCTGATGGACCAAGATCCTGTACAGGGCCTCTGTGTTCTGGTGACATTCTAATATAAAAGTGCTCGTAGACGAGTGCTCGTGCCAACACAGCGCCGTCGTCACAAAGGTCAGAGACAGGTCACCAGGACACCAGGGTGAAAGACAAGTTCCTAATGTGCAATAAATCTATCTCCAAAGTGGACACGATGTCTTACCGTCGTACTATTCCAGCATTCATTTCCATTTACACTTCGGCAGCTCATCCCAACTGTTGCATGGTGAGAATATGAGTCCACGCTGAACTGATTACATTACAGAGCAAGAATAATAACACTGGAGTGCTTCTAGCAGTGTGTGTGTGTGTGTGTGTCTGTGTGTGTCTGTGTGTGCACAGTCAGTCTGTCCTGACTTGAAAGGATCCTTTCGCGAATGCAATCTGGAATCTGTTGTTTGTGGCTGGATTTGGAGCAAAAGAGTTTAAAAACTGATGACTATCTTTGCGCATTTAGACCAGAAAGATTCTTTGTTTCTCTTTATATCCTCTGAGTCAACAGCAGGATTTCCAGCAAAGCAGAAGGGCGATCTACCCGAGCCATATTTCAGCAAACATTTTCATGAGATGACATTTTATTTGCAGGACTCAGGGCCAGGTGTACATATTTTCCTTGCATGAAAGTTCTGTTTGACTTGCTTAATGAATGATGGCTTTTTATAGCTGCAAGAATCAGGACCAAAACATTTCTGGATGCTGAGAAGTCAGCCAGCATTCTGTATGTTACATTCTTAAAGCCATTTCATCACTCCGCCAAGGTTAAATTTCCCTGTGAGGTAGCGTACACAGGCGTTTCCTTAGAATATGCTGTCCTTTGGGGATATCCCAATGAAACCTTTCAAAAGTTAAACAACCCATTGTGTCCATGGAGACATCCCCTTTCTTTTATAAAATATGGTCTGGTTTAAGCATTGCAAAATGAGACAAAGGAAGCACTGAAGCCTTCCTACTTAGTGTTGGGAGAATTTGTACAGCTCTTTTCATGGCTGCTGCTTATACCTCAGGGTCATTTAATAAGGTTCTTTGAAAAAACTTGATCAAACCTCTGAGTGTCATTGGGCAGGCAAGGTGTGAATCCAAATGCAGGAATACAGAAAAACCTGCTTTTCATGTAAGGATCAAAGGAGGAATCCAGGAAGCCAGAAAGCATTATGGAGCTAGATATGTCTTTTTATTGAATGCAAGAAAATATACAATCTGAGAGGGACAAAAAAGTTTTGGAAGGAAAAATATATATTTGATAGTCCTTTTTTTGGCACTGATAGCAAAAAATATATATTTCGGAGTTTTGAGATAAAATATTAGATAAAAGAATATATCAAAATTATTTGACTCGGTTCCGAAGTTGCCGCTATGATCGGTCCTGCAAAGAGTCCTACACTACTGGTATCTGTATTTATGTGTTACATCAGTTTTGTGGCGAGAGAGACATCCAGAGACCTGCAGGTCTGAAGCTGAGCGACACGGTTTTAACAGGCTGGTGGAAAGAGAAAGGCAGAAGAAATGATGGTTCTGCCCTCCTTCATTTCAAAAGTAAAAACTTGAGACGATAGCAAAAAAAGTTTGGAGAGAGAAGAAATTGCATTTAAAGTGAAAATTTCCCTTTGACACCAAAGAAAATAAATACTTGAGAGTAAGAAATGCTTTTTGAGATTCTTTTTAAAGATATATGCATATTTTTAAAAAGTCAAATAATCGTTGTATTTTTGTCTGCGCCTAAATGTTTTACATCTATACTTGTGTTGTGGAGAATGCTTTTGTTTGGGCAACAGTATTATACGGCGATACTAATCAAAAACTGATCAATCTTCACATCCTCTACACAACACGAGACTTCCTCAAGTCCAGTGCAGGACAGAAAGAAACCAGCAACATTCCTGTTTAATACATTATTGCTTTAACCCTAGAACTGATTTTCATCCACGCTATATTGGTTTTGGATGGCCAATGTTGGTGTTTGAGGGTTAAATGTAATAGATTAAATCATTTAAAATTTAATTCAGTCTTCATTTGAAATCACTTTCACAATATTTCACAATTATCTATTATCTTCTTGAAGCCTTAAACCTCCTTAGGATTTAAACTGTTACTGTACTGAGAACAAAGTAAGAAAAAGCAAATGTATGTATTCATTTTAAACCCTTTTTATCCAAAACTGTTACATTTTATAAAAGTTTTTGTATCATGAGGCCAGATGGAACATGACAGGAGCCAAGCTAATCCACTAAAGTTAATGTTCCTTTAATTTGTCACCAGTTTCTCCCAAACACATTTCATTAGAAGCTCATTTGAGGAAATAAACCTTGTAAACAAATTATACAACAATGTTTCGTGGCATTTGAAATAAGTATAACAACATTAATCAACCGTCTTTTGAACCAGGCTAAATAATCCACAACCCTCCATCTTTCTTTTTTACCACCTTACGTCAACAGGTTGTTTCAGTTCAGTGAAAAATAGTATCACATCATAGCAGATAACGGGAGAGAGGTGGGTGGAAAGCATTACAAATGGAGGGAATGTTAATAAGAGGGTGTGATGTGTCCTGCGGGGGTCTGGTGGGTGGTTTGAGCTGCATATTTAACATCCGGTGGGACTAAATCACAGACAACAGCAGTGACACAAAGAAGACACCGGTGTCATCTCCCTCACATGACTGATGGGTGTGGGAAAGGAACAAGAAAGGGGGTGATGCTGCACATGGTCTGTTACCATGGCGATGAGTTCTATGTCGGCCAACTGAACAAAAATTAATCTCGGTTTGACGTGAAAATTCCTCGTCTTGTGACTCATTAGGTCCATTCAGTTCCTGCACTTTGACTTCCACCTGCATCCCACCACGATGTGAGGGGGATTTGTTCAGCTAAAATAGCAGCATCACTTCCACCAGCTGCTCTTTGCCTAACGGTGTCAGTGAGATAATGCTTAGTCATAGTTCTCATTTATATTCATGATGCTGTAAGTTAAGCTAAAAAACATAAAGTAGGATGCTTTGCTGTTGGGGGGGAAACATGTTTAAATGCCTGGAAAAAAGGATAATGTGCCTTGATGTGTCTGACGTGTTGGTGGCTGTGATTTATGGTGGGGAAAAATTGATGCTGATGTTTACGAGATGAAAGACTCTGCAGCTGGCAATGAACAGAGAGAAAGGAGAGAGAGTGGCGGAGCACGAAACAAACTTGCAGAAGAATCAGCCTTGGATCTTTCATTGTTGTCAGCTTGTGTTTTTACCTTGGTAGAAACGCCACCATGTCATGATATTCTGTCACTGAGCCAATAAATACGCAGAACATTTCCTTATAATGTGGGAATCTAAATAATATTCCAACACAAACACAATCATCTTGAATCGGATCATGACATGACAAGATAATCTAATAATAGAATAAAGAATAATGAAATAAAGTGGCTGGATTACTCTCCTTTTAAAGTCGAATTAAATAATTCCTCTATCATGTAAACCATCATTCTGCTTTGAGTTAATACCGGTCGTTCTGCGCACGCTCGTTACTTTCTCCCGCCGTAATGATGCACGTCTTCTGCCTGCTGTCTTCGGTTCTGTTCCTCTAAGCTTCCTCAGCTTCTTAAAACAGTGAAGTAGTATTTCAGGTCGAGGAAGGCCTATGCCTTTGGAAGCTACGGCTAGGGGTACATCCCCGACTGCCCCCAATCCTCCTATTACCCAACCCTTGAATAGACATTAATAATATAAAGCCGCACATTTTCAGTCACAAAGCTCCACCTGGTGTTGAAACTTTGAACCAGCCCGGTGTGACACCAGGACAGGACACATCCTGAGGTCATGACCTTTTATTTGCACTTGATTTGAGGTCAATGAGAGAAATAGTTCCAGAGATAAAGCTAAAATTCAGATTTTTCGTACATAAAGGGCCATCTGGATGGCAATCTATAAATCTAATAATCGTGGAAATCGATAAAGATCGTCTCGTTTGGGGACCTAAACATGTATACCGGGTATCAAAATCCAACTGTAAAAATTGTTCGAGTTATTGCGCTCATACGTTATAGTACATGCATTCACTTTTGTCATTTAAACATTTAAAACTCTTTGTATTGAGTCATAACACTGATTATTCTGTTGACTGTTGGCATTTGAATGAAATAAAAAACATTTCTGTCTTTTAGCTTTCCTGCCCTTAAAACTCTTTTCGCAACTCAGTATGACTCCTGTATGTTTGTAAGCACTGGAGAAGAAACACCCGACACATGGAAAGAACCTTTATTACGCCAGAACCTTGAGGAGAACAGAGCAGTGCTTTAAAACACAAAGGGGATGATGATAATCATTACCAACATTGTAAAGTCTAACTACGGTCAACAAGGGAGAGAGGAGGGAGCGAAGTGAGAAAGACAAACAAGAGGTTAGCTCTCACAACCACAATTTGTTTTGCTGCATTGCAGCAGTGATTCCCTCATGGCCTTTTTTCTGGAAAAGAGAGAGTTGATGGAAAAAAATAAATAAAAAACACAGCAGCATAAATTCCAGTTTAACTCCTGGATTTAATAGCCCTTCATCCAACATGCTGGTCTCCACGGCGAAGCAACGTCTTCTCAAAGCTGAAGAAACAAAAACATGACATATGGAGTGAAAATTGTTCATTTTTAATCTTTGTACTGCTGTCTTGTTTCATTATGACAAAAACCCTGTTTTTCCTGCCGCTTCACTCTTCTAACCAGATCAAAGCGATTCATTAGCCTCGTCGCAGCAGCGCCATCAGTTCCAAAAAACATCAATATAATTCTGTGAAAGGAGCCTCTTGATGGCGTCGACAGATTTTCCAGCCTTCCATTTATCTACGTGGTAAATCGGTTAATCCCTGGAGAGGCGCGTGAGACAGATGATGAAGGTGGTGTTCTTCCAGATCAGAGTATTGACAAAACCTCAAGCGGAGGTCAAACCTTTCTGGATTGCGATACAGTTCTTGAGAAAAGATGTTCCCACGGCAGACGGTGGTGGAAAGAAGAGGAATTAAAAGCAAAAGTCATTTTCTGTAAGTTTTATCGTTGTTTCTCATTTTTCACTGCACTTGTGTGTTCCTTAGTTTCTCTTCTTTCTGGTTTTGAGTCTCATTTCTTATTTTTTTTTTGTATTTCACCCCATTGTATATTGCTTTTTACTTCCTGTTCCCCACACACCTTCATTGCTTCACCTGTTGCTTGTTTAGTTTAGCTTTTCCTCAGCGTGTTATGTTTGTCAGCATGTTAACTCTGGGAATGTGTCCGAATGTGCACCCTATGCCCCAACCCCTCATTTACTACATAGGGCTGCTCTACATAGAACACTATAAATCCCCTCAATTTCATTGTGATTCGGACACGAAGCTCACTACTTTTTCTCTGTCGCACATCACGTGACTACCAGCTGTAACTATGGTAACCACAACGGACTTGAAGGTTTCGTTTCAAATCCAATCTAATTTGGATGGAAAATTTATTATTTACTTATATTGCATTTTATTCTTGCTTTCTATCATATTTATTCAAAAGAAAATCGATAAAAATTATACTTTATATTTTTTTTATTAAAAGTTTTTGATGTTCGTATCATTTACACCATTGTAAGCTCCAGCCCGCAATGCATTGTGGTCTATATTGACCCGTCTAGTGACCATCGATGCTCACTACTTTTCAAGATGCATTATGGGTAATTTTGAGTGCACTACTTTTTTCCTAAAGTACATTCGGACACCCCTACAAAATGATGTGAGCCCTATATAGGGCACTATGTGGGGCATAGGATGCACAATCGGACACAGCCTGGGTTTTCAGTTCCAGAAAGCCAGATGAGCCTTATCCAGAGTCTGTTACCATGGTAACTGAGTCTGTAAAGTAAACCTCATCGCTGTTCAGCATAAAGAAACCCAGAGTTTCTACCTGTCTCCCATGGAAGCGATCCTGTACCATAATTCAAATTACAATGCAATACCAGAGATGCCTTTTCATTTTCAGGACAAAGAAGCATTTTTGACTCATAAATAAAATGATTAATAAACCATCCAAACTGTATTTTCATTTTATTTTTCACTGCATTTTGCGTAACTTAAATAAAGGATAAAGACATTTTTGTGTGTGTGTGTGTTTGTTATTTACATTTTTCAGAATTTATTTCATCCATTTCCTCTGCATATGCCTCCATTGCTTCCTGTCAAATTGGATATTAATAGCATGTCTAAAAAAAATCTGAAAATGATACAAGTACAGGTGTCGAAATATTGATCCCAACTGGAAATTGCCATCCTCGTCCTCCAGTCTAGTTAATCTTGAGCTGTTTGCTCTGCCATGATGCTGCAGAGTGCTCGGTTATTAAGTTAGACAGCGTTAACAGACTGGGTCAGACTATTCGGTGCTGCTTAGACCTTTGGGATTTTAGCGAAAGTGCTCAGTAATACAGCAGGTAAGTGTTTTTCACTGAACTTGGCAGTAGGTCTGACCCTTAAATACAAGGATCCATCACTTTCTTCAGCAGAAAACACTTTATTTACAAGTGCAAATGGTAAAATCTTTCCACTTTTAACTCATTTAAAGGTGAAGCATGGACTCATCAGGTAATTTAAAGATCATCTTAGACCTGATTTTCTCCTCAAATCATTTCTGAACTGTGGTTGCTGCTTGGAAATGATTATCATCCTGCTGGAATAAGCTACTAGCATGAAAAGGGTACGATGTGTTATGCGGAGAGTTCTCATTTTCATCTATAATTTTTTTAATGACAATATATCATTATCAAACAGAAACAATTGGGATGATTTGTGTCCTAATCTTCCCTCGCAGTTAGTCAGCAAAGGCCTGATTCTCCTAATGTTTGCAAACAACATTGTGACTGATTTTCCTGTGATGTGGTGTTTCTTAAAAGTCCAATCTGCTCAGAAGTTCCCCGGTGGAGTTATAGTAAATAATGAACCATAATAAAAAGAAAACCCTGTGGTATGAGTTGCTCTGAGAAGAGCTGAGTAATGTAATGAGTGTAAGGTGTCACGTGTATCAGAACATGAGCCAATCAGAGTCCACTGAGGTAAAGCTGGAACCCAATCAAACCTGGGAAAGGCACGCCGACTGCAACAACCAGCAAGCATGCTAAACCAGAATGAGAGCAGAGAGAAAAGCAAAACCACCTACATTTCAAGCTGATCCATATAGTGAACACTGTCTCCAAGCTGGGCAACTTTGTCCCAGTTCTACCCACCACACAGGTAACGTTCTCTCTTCATAGTAAAACCACCTTTAAATCTACTGTTTGGTCCTCAGATCCATACTCACCATGTCTATTATTGACTTGCTTTAAAAGTACCACTGATAATCAATACTATTTTCTTTTTGTCAGCATTGTTTAGCTGGCTGGTGAATATCTATCATCGCATGTATATCTGTATGAAAACCGTCCACCACTGTTGGCCATGACCACCACCGTGGAGATTAGTGATCAACATACTGAGTGAGCAATGGATCTGGGGCTCACGCTGAATGAGAATTAGCCAGCAGGATCAATGTAAACAAATTCTGTGAGAACACTGTCAGCCTTCCTCTGCTGCTAATTAGGTACCAGAAGGAACGCTGACTCAAAGTCCCCGTGCAATATAAAGAAAAAAAAAAGAGCAACAGATAATGTGAGAAGAGGCTCTGAAATAACCAAACATCCCTGATCAAAATCAATACCACTGTGCTGTTGAGCATCATGTTTCTGAATTGTGTCACCTCAGCAGCTCGAGATAGTCGGTATTACTGAAAAAGGAGGCCGGCTTGACTTTAACATGACTCACAACGCGACAGTGATGTCAGTAGGAAATGTCTTCTGCTTCAGCTGCTAATTACAAGCAGCACGTCCTGCCAGACTATCAGCTGAGAGATATTAGAAAACACTCACTCCTCTCAATCACACATCATGGATGTCAGATTTGACTCATTCTTGTTTTAATGAGAACACATCATATTTCCACATCCATGATGAGAATCTCCAGTTCATCCTGTTTCCATCGTATCTAAAAGCTGCTCTGTTGAGATCATTCTTCAATAATTGTCTTGAAAAACATGGGACCTACAAACTGAACCAAGTATCCAATTTGACTGAATCATGCGGACTATCCTGGTTTGAATGCACTCCAAGTATCAATTATCTCAACAACCTCAGATATGAGTGTCTTGATTGGAAGCAGGATGTAGCAAAAGGAATAAAACCATTTGCTGAATGATTTGTGTCCATAATTGACCTTCCTACACTAGCGGTAACATAAAGCTCATGTAGGAGCATTACAGGTGACATGAGTTCAATAACCAACGACTGAACATCAGCATTAGTACCTAAAACCATCCTGGAAAAGTACATTCTGTTGCTGCAATTCCTTGATGTCAACAAATATTTTGTTGTGTAGTAATTCAAAGCTGAGTTTTTATTATTTTTATTGCATATTATTTTATTTTCTTCATTGCCACAGAACACAACATACTAGTCTGATCATAAAGAACAACAAAAGGATGTGTCTGAGGTGTTTATGAAGTCATTGTCAAGCCTCCTCAAAGAGCATCCGCTTGGCAAAATAATGCTTTTCTGTGTCTGAGGAGAAAAAAAATCATAAAACTGATTAGAAGCAACAAAAAATGGACATGTTTTCTGTCTTCCCTGGAATACTTAAGCATCTTTGCAGCAGCGCGACATGTCTTGTGATGCAAACCACACGGCGAAAAGAATAACCGTCATTTGACTGATCGAGTGAAATAGCAGCCATGAAATATTGGATACTGGAATGTAAATGTTCATATCTACAGTGTGTGTTCTTCAGAGAGAAGGCTTAAGAAGAGCATACTTTTCTGTTCGGGGTGGTCTCAGCTGCACTGCATGCTCAACATTTAACCAGCAGTTTCTAAAGCAGTCTGCTGGAACTGATCTAAAACAGACTTCCCCAGTCCCGCTATGACATTTAATATTAGAAACTCATTAGAAGAGTGTCTGATTTTACACATATTATGATCTGAAACTGCAGTCCCTGAAGATGAGGGGGGCAAATTCCCTGCAAGTAATCTTCTGATTAAAACCCTCTCCCATCATGCCTGCGGGGTTAGCTGGGAGCCAGACAGCGATTAGTTATTGGGTGTGCTGAATTTCTGACAGGCCCTCACTTTCATGTCAGCTCAGTGGCCCGACTAAAACACACACTTCGAATATGTTCTTACTTAATCAGCACAACATGAACAATGATCTTGCAGACCCTGCACAATAAGCAAAGATGTGAATTTCTCCCTGAATAGTTCCAAACTCTGGTTTATAACAGCGTGAGTGTTTTAAAAAACACTTATGCACTCATTAAATGTGCAAATGTAAATGGTAATGTGTTGCACCGAAGACAGCTGGGACACGAAAAGCCAGTGTTTATAGTGTGGGAGGATGAAATGGTGCTGCAGCATGCAAGTAATGAAGTACCATAATGGAATTATGAGCGATTTTGTTGGTAATTCAGGCCACAACTAAATGGCTCCGCCTACGTTGTTTTAGCTGATATGCCCTGATTCAGGCAACACACACTTATCTGGACCTCACTTCACTTAAATAGCTGATATATATATA
>JBAMHX010000025.1:3452294-3472127 GCA_037177515.1 Pseudomugil tenellus | reverse complement strand
GTTCAGACTGAAGTCGTATGGCAGAAGGTCAGATACATATCGGATTTAGGACCACATATCCAAGTGACCCAGGTCGCATTTAAAAAAATCCGATCTGTGTCGTTCAGACTGTTATATAAATATCCGAATCATGTTGCTTAGGGGCAAAAAATCGGATTTGAGTCACTTCGGCTCACTGTCTGAACGTAGCCTAATACACACAAACAATGAACCTGCAACAAATGGAAGAAAAGCTGGAGCATGTAATGATAGGCTGGAGCATGTAATGATAGGCTTATAACAAGATGAGAAGAAGGGATAACAATTAAGTAAAGCAGACAAAATACACGAGAGGAAACAACTCTACAAACTAAAGCAGGAGTCAAGAGAAAACAAAAAAAATATGAGAAAAGAATAGGAAACTAAACAGATAGTAAGAGAAGAAGAGCCAAACCAGTACCTCTAAAAAGTGAACAATAAAAGGCTGAAAAAGTAATTACCTGGAGGAGCCTTTCACCACTAATTAGTTTAATTAGTAACAGGTCAATAACAAGACTGAGTAAAAAGAATATTTTCAGAAAAGCAATATATCTCAGGTGTAAAGTTGGCCAGAAGTTCACCAATTTGAGACAAACTGGGTCTAAAAAATGTGGAGCAGTTTCAGAAAAATGTTCCCCCAAATTGTAAAGATTTTGAAGATCCTCCCTTCTACAGTATAAAATATCCAAAAAGGCATGCAATTGGGAGAAATGTCTGTGTGCATGGGATAAGAACAAATTGTAAATCTGGAATTTGAGTTAGTTTCAGGCCATACATGGGCACTGCATTAAAACACGTTTTTTTTTGTTTTTTTTTACTGTAAACCCCTCATTCATTTCAAGTGTATTGAGACGACATTGTCATGAAATGGCGCTATACGAATAAAGTTGAATTGAACTGAACCTGAATTCACATATTTAGATCAACTATCATGCCAAGAAGAAGCTATATGTGAACAGTCATCATATGTATCATATCATATGTATCATATGTATTTATATTCACATTTTTAGGTACAAAAAGTTATGGTAGAAAAATGAGATGAACTGAGTTCCCACACTGCCTTGCACAAAAAGCTACAGCATCTAGCTAGCAAATGTTATGGCTAACCAGAAATTTAATAGGAAACAAGAAGTTCTTCTTCCATTGCCAATAAATTCTATTTGAAAGCACTCAGACTTCCCAGTTAAGTATGTAAATGGACAATGAGCTGTATTTAAGATTTTTTTCGCCCCACATTGATTAAATTTTGGAGGTGATCCGGATCACCGTCTGGATCTAGGAATGTTTTGAAGGATTCTTTAACAATGTGAGACAGCCACTCTTGTGATGGCAGCTGATGCCAGGCTGTTTCTGCCTGCTGTTTTTTGCTCTGAAAAAGATCATGTGTGACTGAGTAATATTTTGGGATGTGAGTTACAATGCGATGGAAAACTGTGAGCTTGACAGAGGTTTGCACTTGAGTGCTTTTCTAGTTAGTTTTTGTAACATTTTGCGTCACTTATTGTAGAAACTTTCTTTAAAATCTAGTTGAACGGCATGTGATACTGGCCTCATACCCCCTGGTGAACAATACAAAGCAGAAGATTACATGAAAACAAGGGTCGGAATGTTAGGGGAAAATGATTCAATGCAGATGGTAGGCGAGCAAAGGTTTTAATCTAACTTTTAGAGGACAAGTGGGTGAAGAAGGCAGACGGGCAGGCAGGCAGCAGACAGGATCCTCTAAGTAAGACAGGAAAAAAGCAGGTTGTTCTGATTGAGGAATCTCTTTAGCAAAGATCACTGGCTGAGAGCTGGGTGAAAACAACAATCTGGCGAAGACTGGCCGTTAAGCTGTCCTTAAGTCTACTGCTGTTAATTGCCTGGCAAGGAACAGGTGTAATCCATAGCCAGGCACGTCCACCAATGCCACACACACCGGAGAGGGCACCACAACACAGAAGAGATGGCTAAGGCTATATCCCGAACGCCCCCGATTCCCCAGTCTTTGAATAGGCACAATACAGTAATATAAACCCACACATGTTCAGTCACAAAGCTCTACCTGGTGTTGAAACTTTGAACCAGCCCGGTATGACATCGGGACAGGATGCATCGTAGAGGTCATGACCTTTTATTTGCACTTGATTTGACGTCATGAAATTTCATACAGATTGTCCTCTCGTGGACCTAAACAGGGACACTGATTATCAAAATCCATTTGTAAATAGTTCCAGAGATATAGGCAAAAATCTGATTTTTCATGCACAAAGCGCCACCTGGTGGGGAAACCATGAATCCCAAAATGGTGAAATTCAATGCAGGTCATCCCCCTGGGGACCAAAATGGGTACACTGAGTATCAAATTCCAGTTGTGAAAATTGTTCTAGTTATTCTAGTTGCAGTGGACACAGCAGCGGCGGTCGGCATGAAACCATAATATCCCCGACACTCTGCGTTCAGGGAGGTAATAATTTGGACCTGCCACATTGCAATAAATAATAAAAATGCACAAAAAATAGATTTTTTTTTTTCCAATTTTGTTAAAAGATCATTTCAGATTTTTAAATCTGACAAGTTGTACTCAGATCGGGCTTTAAATGAGGAAACAGGTAAATTTACAAAAGGTATTAAATTTAGATTTTCTGACACCCTTTGTGTCTAACTATGCCAAATACTGCAACACAAAGAAAATATTTAATATTGAAGTGTTTTTTTTATTTACTTTGAATACAGACTGAAAATGTGGTCATTCAAACAATGTTTAAGAACCAAACAAGTCACAGCCCAGCAACTAATATTTCTGTAATGCATGCAATCAGGGATAAAAATAGTTGTACAGTTTAGAGTGAATTATCTTCCATTCATGCCATTATTTTGTATTTCTGAATTTATTTATTTATTCATTTTTTTTAGAAAATATACTTTAAGCAGTTCTCATTTAATGTTTTTGATTAATTGTCATTGAGTTAAGTAGTTTTATGTTTTGGACTTGTTCCCATAATGTATTGATTCTGAATAAATACAGTTTGCTGAGATTTGTACATTTTAAACAACATCCCAACCTTTTTTTTTTTTTGGTTGAACTTGTATAAAATAAACATTTTTACATAATTAAATATGATAATAAAGCTATTTATATTCTAGACAATACATTAAGCTCATGTTTAAAACATGAAATTCAAACATTTGCATTTGTAGGAATTCAGGTTCAAAGCTCAACAAACAAGGTAAATGAGGACAAACAGCTGCTCAAAGACAGAAAAAGAAAACAACTAAATCTTAATTAGGAGGGGCCAATTTATAACATGTGACACTGTGCCTATGCTTCACATTACAGTTGATTTGTTTCAAGCTTATTTTTATACTCAAGTGGAAATAGCTACTTTAAGTACCAATGAATCATTCCCCAAAAGACCATAAGCAACACGATCCAGCTGTTCTTTGCATTCTGCAATAATGGGAAGTTAGCATCATCGGTGTGTGCGTGTGCTTGATATGTGTCCTTTTCTTTGGCAGGAAAAATGGGGAAACAGAACAGCAAGCTGACCCCTGAAGTGATGGAGGATCTGGTGAAGAACACAGAGTTTAACGAGCATGAGCTGAAGCAGTGGTACAAGGGATTCCTGAAGGACTGTCCCACCGGTCGGCTCAACCTCGAGGAGTTTCAGCAGCTCTATGTCAAGGTACTGCTCTGCTGACTTGTTTTTCCTCACAGCTGAGCCATTTGTCGCTCAAGCATCGTCATCGCAATTTCTCTAAAAGTCACATCGCAGGTCTTGCAATGTAGGAAGCCGATAAACTCATGCTGATTTGTTCAGCTGCAAACGTGGATGGTGAAGTCGTCCATGTTTGCATGCGATTACTCCAGCGCAGGTCATAAACAAAACATAAACAAAAGCTCCTATTTCAATAAAAGCAAGCAAACAATGAGAATGACTCTCAAATTCAGACTAAATCCATGCTTGTAACATTCACAAAAAGTAGTGAGATCAGTGCAGGTTCATCAACAACATGGCAGGAGTGCAGCTTAAGTAAAAGTACTATTCAAGCCATCTGTAGAAAGTTCCTTTATTTTTGCAAATCACACTGCATATTTCAGGGTAGAATTGTGCAGCCCAACTTTCACTAGATGGATTAAACAGCATGTTGCGTCTCTGATGCTCATTTTTACGTGCTAAGCTCACACGATGCACTAATTCGGCTTACAGAGGATGCACGACCCAAAGCGCTGGCTGGAGTTCGACAAAGCGGTAGCAATTAGGTGTGGTAGATAAAGAAGGTGTAAAAATAGTGCCGTAAGAAAAGAACAAAGGCAGAGAGAGTTCAATAGATCAAAGTAAAGGTTGCTAAAGAATAAAAGTGACAAGATCTGTTGTGCTGAGCTCGCTATGACTGTTATTAATATGTTCAGACTGCCTTTAAGTTAATATTGCATAGGTAGATCAGATTTTCATACTGCATGCATGGATGAAAATAGTTCTTCAATAAATCTATGCAACTGTATAATACAGGTAGCTACAAAATATCTCTGAGTGAGATCAACTACAGTTGTTTAAAACAGTAGACCTTACTCTGTGTAAGCCATTATAGTTTTTATGATTCATAATTTACATACATAGGAGAATTATTTATAAAAGGCAGCAGATTAAATTTTCTGAGCAAATAAATTGTGATGTGCAGGTAACTTTACTTTGGAGTGGAGAGTTACATAGAGACAGCACAGTAACATACCCATAATGAATACCACTTGATTAATGTTGTTTTAGGCCAGTGCTTCTCAATTCCAGTCCTCAGGCCTCCCTGCCTCACATGTTTTAGAAGCAACCCTTCTTTAGCACACCTTAAATAAATGACTGACTCGTTAACAAGCTGCAAAGAATGGGATGGGCAGGTTCATGAATCTGACTCAGCTGTGTTGGAGTAGGGACATGCCTAAGACATGCAGGGCAGGGGGGCCTGAGGACTGGAATTAAGAAGCACTGTTTTAGGCTAACCAGTGTCAAGTTCACTAGCCGATGGTAGCGATTGCACAAACCATTTAATGTTACATAGCATCCCATTTGCTGTTTATCATTAATATCTTTATTTGAACATCTAATCAAGTTGTAAAAGTAAACTTATTAGCATCTGCCTCTGATGTTCACACATAATAAGCTTGCTGGATGCTCCGTGTTTACCTTACTATGGGTGTAACTACTTTAGATGAACCAGGCCCTGCTCCCTCCGTCGCAGCACTGTGTTTACGTGCAGAGCAGAGGGTTGACAGCAGAGCAGTCTACTGCTGCTGCGCTTCTCAGATGTTCGTTCAATTAACAAATGTTGACGTTGTCCATATGAAATGAATTAATTGTTGGCATTTCAAAAGGAAGGTTGCCAACTAAATAAGCTGTGGCACCTTATCTTGGCTAAGTCAATAAGACGCTTGTTTTGTCTTGGTTTTGTTCATGCGGAAAGTCCTGAAGTTTGAAGGAATTTAATCATCTGATGGCACATTCACACCAGGAGACAATAAATTCTGAATTTACCGTGCCTGGACAAAATAATGCAGCTGTTCGAAAAATGACTCATGAGAAACATTACCACCTGTGTTACCACCTGTGTTACAACCCCTGTTACGACCTCTATCACTCCCAAAGGCAAACTGATCCAAGGGGACACAGCTCCCCCGACTGCTGGGCCTTCCTCCTTTTTAAAGTCCATGGGTTCCTCTGATTGGTTGGAGAGGAGGAAGAGCTGAGCTGGCAGGTCCAGTGGGGAAATGACAGTCCTTAACAGGGTTAATTGGTGACGGGTGTATCCAATAATGTCAGGTGAGAGGAATCGTGGAGGTGATGTGCAGCTAGATCTGGAGTTCAGGTGAGAGCTTGTCATCATGGAGGACATCCTCATGTCATAAGCTTTGGGATTTAACAACCTGTAATGCTTTTCATGTTTTATGCAAAGCACGTTGAATAGTCTTGGACATGAAGTGCAAATAAACTTTTCTGGCCTTAAGAAGAAAATCGGTCTCATCGATCGGCAGTTACTTATTTACCGCAATAGGGAAACGTTGACCCTTGTCCTGAAAGTTTTCCATGACTCGCTGTTTCAACACACTAGTTTCAAATGCATAAATCTTCATGCAGATCATAATAATCTATTGGATCCATTTGATTTGAGTCAGCAGTTCTGGACCAGGGACACATGGAAATCCTGCAGGATTCCGGCCCTTGAGGACAAGGGTTCCCCACATCTGACACTAACAATAGAAAAACACCAAGCTTATGTAGCCTTGGGGTTCTGTTAAACCCTAACATGGTTTTTACCTTAACCTGTAAAGTTTGAGATGTTGAGACATCTGACATGTTACGATATGAAGCGTCCAACGTAGCTTTCTCTGTTTGGTTCCCCGAATGGTCCGTTTGTTTTCACACTGTAAGGAAACTGCACCAGAGTAAACTTGCAAGCGTACCGAGACCCCTGGATTTCAGACGGTTTGCTTAATCCAGAGTTGAAATGCATGTTCACCATGTTCCAGATGCATAGTACCATCATTGGCAGAGATGGTTTAATGGAAAATGTCACATATAAGTTACTATGACAACCCAATCAGGTCCATTCATAATGAATAGGGTTGCTTTGCAATCACTTATTGGCTTTTTGTCTTTTTATTAAAATTAATAAGGTATCATTTATATTAGTGTTGGTCTTGGTCTCTAGATGCTCTCTTGACGCTAGATAATTGCTCTTATTCTGGTTGTTAGTTGGCACACAGCCCAGTCACCATTTGTCTCTTCTGTAACCAGGTAGAAAATGAACAGAAAACCTGAAATCAGAGGCCTTCAGATGATTATCTTCTCATGCTAATATGTATCCTTCCATATGTTATTACACATAGAGCTGTGTGAATCCAGCTTTTTTAATTTATTCTTATCAAACAGAGACAAACGTATCCGCAGAAACATGATCTTAGTAATGAAACCAATATTGTGACAAGATAGAAAGTCTCCAAATATACAGTAGACTTTAACTGGTATTGTTATTATTATATTTGCACCTGCTGCTTTTTGCTGCTGATTATGAAAAATGAGGCATTTTTTTAAAATCTTTTTGGTTAAAAATGATGTTGCATCTGTGACCTGGTGAACATTCATTTAAATCATTTGCAGAAGGTGTGTGTTAAAAAAGGCCCTCGCATTGTAAGAAATGGTAAATGGAAATCAAATAAGGTAGCATGTCTGGATTCTGATATTGTATACACACAACTCTCACACTACACACTGTGGCATGAATGGAGACCCATATCATTTCCCACCCCGAGTCATGCTCTGACATCAGGCTTTTGTCAGCCTCTTCTGCTGTATGTTTTAACTTCCTGAGAGTTATTGAAGAAAGCACTCTGAGTAGTGTAAGAATGCACGTTAATCTTTTATCGGCAGTGCCAGGAAATGCTTTATGGCCAGAGGGGGCAGTCATTGCATAAGACATGTTTTGGCATTTATGTCTTGGGTGCACTTCCTCTAAATGCCATCGGAGCTCATACATCAGCTGAGACCAGCTCAGAAAGAAAGGAAAAAAAAAGAGAAAAAAACTAAGAATCTTGACCTTCATAAAAAGGCAGAAAAATTTTAAACATACAGGGGAAGAAAAATCTTATTATGTAATATTTGTTAGCACTATATTTTTTCGAACCAGTAATGACATTAAAAAGCAGACAAATATATAATCAGCTAATCACAGGGGAGCAGCTTAATACATGTTGTCATGCAAACGTAGTGAAGACGACTTGTTGAAGTTCAATGTGAGCATCAGAATGAGGAAGAAAGGAAATTTATGTGACTTTGAAAGTGGTTATTGGTCTGAGTATTTCTGAACTGGCTGATCTACTGGGATTTTCACACACAATCATCTCTAGTTAACAGAGAAACACAGCATGGACTGGTAACCTGTCCAGGTGTACCAGCCTCTAGCCTGCTAATTGTTCCAGTTTTCCAGGACCCTGAATTCAGTTAGGCGGTAAAGAAAACGGATGATCAGAAAAAGAGAAAATATCCAGTTAACAGAAGTTTTCTGGACCCAAATATATTGTTTATATCAAAGGTCATAGGAGAATGGATAGACTGGTTGGTTGGAGATGATGGAAATGCAACAGGAAGTATAGATTCCAACCAGGATATACAGAATATCCTCTCTGACCACACAACACATTCAACCTTAAAGCAAATGTTCTACGGCAGCAGAAAACTAACTATGTGTTTCCAACACCTTGATGAATCTATGACACAAAGAAAGAAGGCAGTTTCGGTCTAACCCGATTCTACTCAGGTGGAAGAAATACATATCTGTGCGTAAAAATGAACGGTCGCTGCAGTCACAAAATGGGGCAACATTGCTCAGATCTTATGGGCTTTGGGTTAAAACCTCTTGTCATTGCATCCGATTGTGTTTCTAGGCAACAGTGTATCAGTGACAGGCCTGTATTTAAATCCAGAGGTCTGATAAATGGAAAATGGTCTCTTGTGACCTCACATTAGTGGGACAGATTATTCCTGTGAAGAGTGACTGCCTGTGTGTTTCTGATAGTGCATGTTTAATGGAGATGGGATGGGGGGGTCGTATGTTTAGTAGGAGGGTGAGGGATGCAGAATATCCTGTTTGCGTCAGTAGAAAGTGAGAAACAGTGGCAGAGGTGGGAAAAGTAGAAAATGTGTTTGTATTATTTATTAGATTCATTCAGCAGAATGATGTTTGTGTTTAAGAGACTGCATGCATTAGATGGGTAGTGTATGATCTTTACTTTTCCACACTCCCACGCTTGTGCCCACACCTCTGCACAGATCTACACCTGTGACACTTGTTCACCAGCTGATCCTGTCGGGGTGATAAGTGCATCGTTGGCTCCTCGCTGCTGCCTGCCTGGAGTTAACTTCACTGTTAAAGCAAAACGCAGACATGTTTTTTCCTCTCTTCTCCTCGTGTAGTCTCTCACTCTTTTAGGAGGATGTTAGGAAAGGACTAGAAAGCAGGTGCAGCATGTTGGTTGGAAATAATAGCACTTCATGCGAAGGGCAGCTTTGATACTGTATAAGAAAGCAGGGCTGCAGCATTTTCTCATACAAGAATTACTGCAGGTGTAACAACAGAATTTATCCAATCTGAAAACATCAATCGATACAATAATCAAGACGATTGTAAGAAAGATGTGGAGCTTTTGTTTTCAGCTTTGTCAAAAAAAGTACTTTTTTATCATAAGGTTATGAGTAAAATGCTGATATCCACAAATGTTGTGTATGATCAATTCAGACTGGATTCCTTCCGTTTTTATATGTTCTAAAATCATTTTGTTTGAGTCTCTAAATAGGAATAAAGACGTTTACACACCTACCCCAAATATACTGTCAGAATAATTCACACATCGCGCTGTTTTTTTGAAATCACTGTCTAGTGTATGTGAAGGTTCACATTGGTTATGAAATTCGTCCTGCAAGTTTTATTTTTTCCAACCGAGGTTGATTTTTCTCAATATTTGCATCCAACATATACAGAATTGCCCAATAAGAGAAGGTGTGTTGACAGCGTCACCAGAGTTGTGCAAAGTGTCTTTCAACAAACTGTATCACTATGGCCAAACCTCTTTATTATATTTCTCAGCAGCTTCAAGGAAGCCAGCAGTTTGCTGAAGCAAATCTTCAGATTCTCCCAAGGACACCCTAAAGTACATCCTGAAGCGGCCGTGGTCCTGCTTCAACTCCTAGACTTCATATTTAAACTCCTCAAGTCCTTCTTTTCTTTTCTATAGGACCTACCCCATGTGCTTTTTTATTTGCAACATTAGCGCAATGTCGTTGTCAATTAATGTGGAATCCATGTTTGTTTTTGTCCCTTTGCGAGTTAGTTGTAGAACCGAGATGAATTCCCAAGAGGCTGAAGTGAAAATGAGATGCTTGGATGGAAATAAGCCTCTGGACGCCAACTAGATGAAAAAAAAAGGTCTATTACAAAAACATAGGCATCCAAAACAGATCTGCAGAATTTGCGAGAACTCCAAGATGAGTCATTTTATTCTTTTTCTTAACCGCTTAACTAAACTAGAAACTATGCCATCAGAGACGACGGCTAGGGGTATATCCCCAAACACCCCCAGTCTTCGACTTCCTCAATCCTCAAATATACAAAAAACAATAATATAAAGAGGCACATGTTCAGTCATAAAGCTCCAACTGGTGTGGAAACTTTGAACCAGTTCATGACTTTTTAATTTGCACTTGATTTGACGCCAATAAGACAAATAGCTACAGATATAGTAAAAAAAATCTGATTTTTTTGTGAATAAAGCGCCACCTGGTGGGGAAAACCAGAAATTGATATATGTGATAATTGTGAAATTCAATACAGATTGTTTTCTTGGGTGTAATGAAGGCAAGCCGAAGCCAGGAGAAGGGTGAACAGGATTTATTAAATAATGAGGGATGAACTGAAACCTGTCAGGAAGGTGGAGGAATCCAGGAGGGTTGCAGGGACAAGGAACAGGAAGGCAGGCTGTGAGATGTCCAGGACGATAGGGAAGGCAAATCTAGGGATAGACGTAAGCAGGAGCAGCAGGAACAGCCATGGGTGTGTACTCAATGTCCGACATAGGAATGACGGATGAGCTGAGGGATATAAGGCAGTGAGGGAATCAGGAACAGGTGCAGATGATCAGAGATAACGAGTCTAGTGGCAGGTGACGGTGATGGGGCTGATAGAGTCTGGAGCTGAAACAGGGCATGACACTGGGGACCTAAACAGGTACATCGAGTATCAAATTGCAATTGTGAGACCTGTTTAAGTTATCGCACCCACACGAAGGATATCTGTGATGCAACCATTATATCCCAGACACTCCGAGTTCAGGGATGTAAATATAGAAACATTCAGCTATGACGTCATTATGTGACACATCTTCAGGTCATGGTTTGAGCGGCCCCTGGTGGCCAACTTGAAAATGATAAATGGCTCAAAATGGAATGATTTAATCCTTCATATGATATCTATAAATATGCAAAACATAAAGACTCTAAATTGAAAATTGTTCAAGTTATCGTGTTAACACGAAGGATCTCCAGCAGATACGCCGGCGGTCAGGACAAAACCTCTCTGTTCAGGGACAAATAAATCGCCGATATTTTCTTCCCAAAGTCCTGCTTTGTGAAAGCCTTTAGGCTTCCATATTTCAGTTGACTATTGTGATACGATGAGAATGGATGCAATATGTGTTAAATCAGGATGTGGTAGCAGCTACGGTCACATGGAGGACTTTTAATCCCATCCAACGTCCAATCTGAATTTAAATGATTCATATAAGCTACACAGCTGATTCAGTCCGTCTTGATGGGAATGCATGTTTATCAGGTTGAGGTGATTGGTTTAAAACTTTTCACAATAAGATCATTAATATCTACAGTCATTAGTTTTTTTGTAGTATATGTTGTTTTTGTTGAGGCTAAATTGGATTGTGAAAGAGCAGCAAAAAACCTGAAACAACCTAAACACAACACATGATCTATAACAGAATAGCATATGTGACTATAAATAGATGTATTTTTTTCACAGCTCTGACATCACTAGATCATTTGAGTGAAGGAGCTGACTGGAAACCTTAAAAAAAACAACCAAAAACAAAACAAAATGGGAGAAAAATCAATCAAACTTTGGAATAACTATGCCTTGCTTGTCTCATTTTTCTCACAGTGCTCATAAATCCTCACCAAACTGCTCAAGATCATTAAAGTGACTTGTCGCAGCTTTTGTTTCCCAGTGGATTCTCGCATTTAGCGGCGGCGCCGCTGCCAGACAGCAATTTTAAAAATGGAAGAGAGCCTTCGGTGCCAGTTCACACTGAAGCGCTTGCATGGCGCGGTGTGTGAAATTTCTCATCCCTGACACCAACACAGGCCGCTCTGTGGGCCATTTGTAACAGGATAACTGCGCTCCATGAAGCACCAAGGTGATTGATTGTATTACTGAATTTACTTTTTATCTTGTGCTTGCATTTATGATCCATACACATGCAACTTGAGTCTTTCTATTTCTGTTCTGTTTTCTTTAATTATTCACTCAGTTAGCATCAGTCCTGTTGGGATCCTGCCAGTGTTTTTAGAAAATGCATTTTAAATATTAAGATGACATTTTCAATGTTGTGCTCCAGATTGGGAAATGCATTTCTACTGGTTGCTCGAAAGGAGACAGTAGACGTCCCTGCTGTAGATTGAAAGGATTGTTGTCAGCGTGGCCTACACTGAAGCACAGCCGCTGACCTGAATATAGACGTTTGGATGGATTCCGCTCTGCTGCATCTCGCTTGAATAGCCTGAAGGCTTTGCGTTGTCGACGGGTGTGGTGCGAGTGCGTGCGCCTACATCTACGGATGTTTGCCGCCGACTGGGAGACTTCCCATGGCCTCCTCAGGCAGACAGACAAACTGACATATAGACAGACAAAGATCACAGGGCTGAGTGATAGGAAGGTAAATGGTGCGACAGAGGGACACTGACATCATCTGGCCAACAGCCCATTTCTGGAAGGAAACATATGTCGCCTAATCACAGGAGACAAAAGACAGACAGGAAAGATGGAGGTGCTGCATTAGACTGACGTGAAACATTAACTGTGAAAGCCTGCTGTTTTCCAGGAGGGCTTATTTGAAAACTCTTTGTTTATCATTTGGACAGATGTGACACGCGGTGTAGCTGGCCCTCAGGTGACAGTGCTCTTACATGAATGGAGAAACCTATTTCCATTATTTCATATCTACGTGTCAAACATTAGCAGCGATGAACAATGTCTATGGTTCTACTGACAGAATTCACAACAGAAGAATCATTATTTATTCATGTTTTCATAAGTATATTTATATTGCTTTGGAAAATGTGTGCAGATGTGATTATTCTATACAAATATGCAACCGGGATGTTATTTTTATGCCAAATCCCACAAGCTGGGCTAGTATCTGTTTTTGCCTTCACACTTCTGTTTGCTATGAAAGCCTATTAATATCTTGTCATAATGCATTTACATCATATTAATCATAATATTAATCACAGGATCATCCAACATATTTATTAACAGTATTTATTTTTCTATTTAAACATATTTTAAAAGATTTTTTTTACTTTACATTTTTAACCATTGTTATTAAAAGCCATTGTTGTAGTGCCACAGAGAGACATGCAGCCAAAGTTACAGACCCCGGAAATCATGAAATAAGCTACATAGGCCATGTTTACATAAGAATCTTAATTCTTCTTTATTTCTGAATAAAAGTTAATTCCACTGATGAACAGATGAAAAATAACCAAATTGACTATTTGGAATTAAAATGAATTAAACGTATTAGTGCGAAAAAAAAAGTTTGCCTCCCATCTTTGGTATATTCGGTCCCGTCTGTTTTTCTTTTCCTCCTCACCTGCTCAAGTAGTATGGTCTTATATTACTTCTAGTATACTACAAAAAAAGATCAAAATTGAAAAGAAAAATAGATTTTATTAGGTTTTATTAGTTTTCCATGTAGCCGACAAAGGTAGAAAGCGGAAGTTTGTGTTTGGTTTGTGCATGGTGAAGTGGTGGTTAGCACTGTAGCTTCACAGCGAGAAGGTTGCTAGTTTGATCCATGGCTTGGAATGTGGTCTTTCTGTTGGTGTGTTCTCGCCGTGTTTGTGTGGGTTCTCTCTTGGTACTCTGGCGTCCACCCACAGTCCAAAGACATTAGGTTGATTGATCATTCAAATTGGCCTTAGGAGTGTGTGAGTGGTTGTTTTGTCCGCTTGTTGGCTTGTGTTTCCCTGTGATGGACTGGCGACCTGTCGAGGGTGTCCCCTGCTTCTTGCCCGATCACTGCTGGGATAGGCTCCAGCTACCCACGACCCTGAGTTGGATGAAGCGGTTAAGAAAAAGGATGGATTGATAACTACGTCACGCACTCACCAACCCTGAACACATATTTTCTTTGCCAAATCCCTCTCTCACCTTCTTGCCTTCCTGTCCAAGTAGGCTTGTGGCTGCCATGCTCTAAAAATAGCTTTTGTCATCTCCAAAGCTCTGATGCTATTCTCCATCATTGCCACAACACAGTCTCTCTCACACACAACACTTTGCATTGACTTGGACAAGAAAGGAGAAAGGAAAAAAAAAACAAATTGATGAGGTAAACCAGGCACTAATATACAAACAACTCCGGCAAATGAAAGCCATAAACTGGTGTCAAAATGATTCACTTGTTAGGAAGGGAGGAGGTAGCAATGTTTTAGGAAGACTAGGGGGAGGAGGATCTGACACTGAATCAGCAGACTGTAATTTTCACAAAGGCAAACAGTAGTTTTTTCCGTCATGAATATTCTCCAGTCCATCCAGACGGAAAATTGGTGTTAATTGCTCTAAGTATCTGTGTCAGTGTTTGCAGGTAGGGTTAGGCATCCAGTATTCACTGTAATAGCTAATATGGACATACATATGATCAGAGAGGAAGAAAGACAGCTACACACAGAAACAGAAAATGGGCAGATGGCTGGATTTATCAAAATGAATTGCTTTTGACCTCACAGCTGCTCCCTGGCCTCTTTACAGTACCTCCCTCTGGTCTGTGAACACATAATTGAATTATTCAGTGAATTTCAGAATCTCACCTCTGCTGTGGAAGTGTGAGAACAGGGAAGAAGAAGTTAGAGAGTGACTGTGGATGCATGAATTTGGCTAATAGGGTGCTAGAGGGAAATCGTTGTCAAACTGAGCTGCTGCGTATTATCATTCACAACATCTTCCGTCATAGCCGAACAGCAAACAAGGCTGACAGGCTCACAGCGCTGATTTTAGAAATCCCACGGTACAGCGGGGTAGTAATGTGAATGACTTCTAACTGGTTAACAAGACCTTAAGCCACTGTGTCAGCAAGCAGCCACCCATGACACACTGAATCCATATTAGTATGACCTCTGACACTTTTGTGGATAGAGGCGAGCAATGGCCGGTATATACAAAGCACTTCTTGACTTCTCCATCTATTATCTATAGAATAATTTCTCAAGTATCTAAATAAGGTGTGAAAACACTTCAGTTCTCTGATTAAAATCTGTTTATTTCTTTTTCTATATGTTACCAGTTCAGTAGAAGATCATAAGATCTTCCACCCATCCAGGAAAGTCAACCGCATTGATTCTGCACATGGACACTACGGCTTATAATATGATGCAAGACATTTAGGCCCCATTTAATATACAAAACAATATCTTGAAAACTCATCCATGCCGATAAAAATTGTACATTTGGATGTTTTTGTCAAGAAAAAAATGTTTAATTTCTTGTATTTGGAAGGTTTCTATCACTCCTCACTCCAGGGCTAGCTGTCTGGCTAACGGGGAGGTTAGGAGAGGCATCCTTCTCTCAGCTTGGTAGTTTTGTAGCTCGCTTGGTCAGCCAATGGTCAAGTAAAAAGCTTGATGGAGAGAAAACACTGTTTGGTGCAAAGAAAAAATCTCTACCTATAATGATTTACCTGTGTGTTTTAAGGAGTGTTGTCAAATTCTTTAGCTGCTATATCAATCTGTTTTAAAATCCGTTCAATAATTATGACTAACCAGCTTTCTTAAAATGAGTGAAAACTTCACATTTATGTCTGTATATTATTGGAACAGAAAAGCTACAGTAATTAATTTCGCCATAGTACTCAGAAGCTCGTTGAAATCACAGAGTTGATATGATTTCTTAATAAAAAATAAAGATAGAAACAGGTAAAAGACAGGTAAAAGAGGTGTACGTTTGTCAAATAGCTATGACAGTGATAAAAAAAGGTGTGTTTCACTTTATTTATTTAAAAAGAAGGTTTAAAAATAATAGTAACAAGAGCATTTTAAAGTGTAAGTCACTATAAAACAACTCAAACAGCTCAACAAATCTATTTATGCTTCTCATTATTGAATCCTGTTAGCATCAGAGCTGAGATCTCGCCAACCCACTTGTCCAGTTTGGATAAGTTAACATGACTACTGGACAGTGTAAAAGTATTATCAGAGAAAAAACAAAAGGAGGAGGCATTAGATGATTACAGCCAAAGGCATTATTCTGCCACAAAATGATTATAACAACATTACATCTCATGTCACGCATGAGATTGTAGCGTAATTGCATCTATAAGATTTGAGCAGTTGAGAAACACATTAGTTAAGTTGTGCAAATCCATTCGTGGTTATGTTGAGTGGCCCTTAATCAGCAACATCTGAATTTCATTCCCCATGGCTGTGCGCTGTCAGATAATGTAACCGCCAGATTCTCCGAGCGAAGTTAAATAAGAAGCTTCTTTTTCTGGCTGGAGTTGATCAAAAAACATTTAATCATGGGACTAATCTGAACACACCGAAAGAGCTGTGATAACTGAGACAACTGGTTTAAAATCTCCATAGAAACTTACAGAATGAGCCTGAAGCCGTTTATACTCTACCTATATCCTTCCTCCTTCCTTATATAAGACATATGTGCATTGTGATTACATTCTAAAGTAAATCTAAGAATGTTTTAAGGTTTTATCCATCACTTTAATTAAAGAGCCTTTCCACCACATCCTTTAAGTATGAATGGATGATTATATTGTGATTGGTAAAAATTGTCACAGGTTAACATCTTAGACTTGTTTTACATGTTTCCTGTTTCACTACAACAGATTAAAATTAATTAATAAATTAATAAAAACCTCAAATGCTTTCTGTCAAAATGGTACCATGAGTTTGTGGTACAAATCCTTCAATAAGAATACTGATATTGATTCATTATCTTCCTTAAATCAAAATCAATTTAGAGCAACATGGAATATAAATAAAAGTCAACAACATAAGTATTTGTAAGAAATGCTTTAAATAAATGTAAAAATTGTAATTATCAGTAAATTGAATTAAAATAAGATCAAATAAATATTTTTAAATGATAGAACTTATTCATTTACAGATTCATATAAATGTATTCACATTAATTTAAAAGAAAATAAAAAATATTATATGGGGACGTAATACCATCCGTCCCAAACAGGGTCGCGGGGGGGCTGGAGCCAATCCCAGCAGCCAACGGTCGAGAGGCGGGGTACACCCTGGACAGGTCGCCAGTCTATCACAGGGCAACACATATAGACGAACAACCATGCATACACACACTCCCACCTAAGGTCAATTTCGAGTCCCCAGTCAGCCTATCCCCAAGGCGCATGTGTTTGGACTGTGGGAGGAAGCCGAAGAACCCGGAGAGAACCCACGCTAACACGGGGAGAACATGCAAACTCCACACAGATAGGCCACCGCCCGAGCCAGGGATCGAACCGGCAACCTGCTTGCTGTGAGGCTACAGCGCTAACCACCTCGCCGGGGTCATAATATGATAAATACAATAAAACATAATGAGCAATATCTCCATTGAACTAGTGACATATCAAAACAAAATTCCATCATCACTAACAGCAGCAGCATCGTCATGACAACATGACATGTGATTGGCCAGCATAATCATGTGAAACAGAAACAATACGCTGTTGCTGGGCCTCACATTTAATTTTATTTCCCTAAACTCACAGAAATTAAAACAAATGGTATGTTTTGTATGAGAAAGTGCTATCTAGATACTCAAAAAGTATTTCATCTGATATTTTGATTGACAGATATCAGGAAAATCTGGAAAATATAAAAATGGACACAGAATTGGAGCTGAGAGAGGGGCGGGATGAGTCTGGGGGCGGGATGATTGACGTCTATCAAACTCCAAGCTGCCTGTAGCTAAGAGCTAACTGAGATGTGATGATAGCTAACCGGCTAACAGAGGTTGGTGGGCTAAAGCTAAGGTGAACTGTTATGTGGGTAAAAGCTGCATTTCTGCTACACTCGGCCTTCTTGCCCCAAATACCTGTCAATAAAAAAGACACCTACAATTATGCTAAATTTCAAGATTAAATGACATCTAAGTGGAAGAGTTTTTTTTTTTTCTTAAATCCTTACCTCAAAGTTGTCATGATGATAAATTTGACCTATTAAACCTAAAATGTTTTTGTACCAGGCTGTAAATATGTTTATTTCTGCTCTGAAGTCTTTTTAACATGGTCGTTGATGGAAATTTGCTGTTTTAGAGCCCCTAGTGGATGAAAGGAGAACTGCAATTATGGGCATTTCCACATACGCTTCACTATGTTGCAACTACTACGTTCTTTTTCCCTTCACTGAATGAAACTGTTAGTCTCTTAGCGCAATCATCCACTGATGTTAAAATGGGTCACAGACTTATCAGGTTACTTTTTACACTACACGTGATGGGAGCACTCTTCGTTCTGTGTTTGCATGCAGCTCAGAGTCAGAAACACAGGAAAATCAAACCCGTTTAGAAGAAAACACACATGTGGGAGAGGATGCCATTTAGCTTGTTTTATTGCTGTAAGATGGAAATTACTTAAACATATGAACATTTACATGGAGATGTACGTGCACAGGCGCACACATGACCGAACAGTCATGAATAATGAATTCATACTCAAGGAGGAAAAGTCAGAGGTTTGATGAGTCATGTGAAATGGAAACACAAAGAGAGTAATGAAGTATAATGCACATCCAGAAAAACCCGAAGACAGGTTTTGGTCTCAGTTCCTCACTTTTAATTCTCATTTCTGCCTCATCGCCTTCACCTGCCTGTTTTTTCCCCTTTTCTCTCCTTTCCCTCTGCAGATGTGCTGCTCTCTGTTTGGCTCTGACTGAGCTGGACATGCTGGCAGGCCAAATGTGAACTTCTTTAGAAGGCGGCTTGAAATTGCACAAGCTGCTGCGGATTTATCTGCCAAGCGCTTAAGAGAAGAGACACACCACTGGCGAGGGAAGATAAGCGCGCGGGTCCTCCTTTTTTTCTCTGTTGTTCTGCTTTTGAATTGTCATATGAAGCGGAGGGTAGCCCCCAGGTGTACCTGCTGAAGCTGCCAGCCTGCAGAGAGCCACCTTCTGCTTTCTGAAATCCCTGTAATGAAAAGGCATTAAAACCTCACCAAAGGAGCGCACCAGTCATGCCGTTGTTCACGCGAAATACATTTTCTTTCACTCTATTTCAGCTCAGAATGAGCAGTTCTGATTTATATTATTGATTTGGAAATTTGCTGTGCAGGGAGGTGGACTGAAGCCGTCTCCACTCAGTCTTCTTTCTTTGCCAATAACTACCGTCTTAACTGTCCATGAAATATGTTTGCACGCTCAATAGCGCCATCTGCTGTTCTGTGCTACCAGATGGGTGTTTAGTAACAACAGATAACCAGGTTCAGATGCAGATCTGGTCAAAGTCCTTTTAAATCACACACCAAGTGGCTGGGAACATTTGAGGGATCAAATGTGTCCGTTTGACTCATTATGCAGCATTTATCTTTTAGCTATTTGCATCTTTTTATCTCTTTTGTTGGAAACCCGGTTAGGCAGAAATAGTAGAGACTGAAACGTTATGTCGTATACACTGATCGGCTACTTTATTAGGTACACTTCAACTCAATGCTCAATCTGAGCGTCAAAAAGAGGAAGAAAGAGGATTTAAGTGACTTTAAAAATGGTTGTTGGTCTGAGTCAGAAACTGCTGATCTACTGGGATTTTCACACACAACCATCTCTAGTTTACAGAAAATGATCTGAAGCAAAGAAAATATCCAGTGAGAAACAGTTTGTCTGGACCAACATGTCTTAATGGTGTCAGAGGTCAGAGGAGAATGGACAGACTGGTTAGAGATGGTAGAAAGACAACAGGAAGTCAATTTCAATTAGTAAGACACAATATTATAAATAGAAAAACATGTTTAGGGGAAGGAAGATCACAAAGAAATTGATG
>JBAMHX010000025.1:3400734-3415968 GCA_037177515.1 Pseudomugil tenellus | reverse complement strand
TAACAATCGCCATGTAAGCTGTTCCAATGTTGTGCAACCATAGCTGCAAATTCTGTATAAAAATGGATGGATGGATGTTCAGCAGCTTTTACAACATTCTTCTCTCTCTCTCATCTCCACGAGCTCCAGCACAGAACCTTCTTCATCTTGACCTTTGACCGATGACATGGGTGAAGTTCAGGTGGAGAAGGGATGCAGGATTTCCTTTTTGCTTTCCACTAACTTTGTTATCTTGATCTGCTTTGAGTCCTAAGCAATATATAAACACATTAGAGTCCAGAATATGTTCCTTACAGACGTGCCTCAATGAAACCCATAATACTGAATTCTCCATTTTTGTTCTTATCATTTCATATTAGTTTACTTTGTTAGCTTAAAACTTCACCTTTACACTTATCAGTTGAAAGAAATGGTTTGACATGTCTCTGTCTGCATCCTCTTTGTTTCATTTTCAGTTACATGGCTCTTGGTGTTATTTTACCCATTAATTTAGTTTACTTAAAAGTATTTTTTATCAGTTTATTATCTAAGAAAAAACTATTTAAAAAAGTAAAACCTTTAAGTTGGGTTATATTTTGTTAAAATATTTGCATTTTTAAATATTATGGTAGTTTTATGACTGGGTTACTGCTTTTTCTTAAGTTGGAGGAGTAAAATAAGATGTTCATATGGAAATAACTATATTCTGCCAGTTCTAAATATGTCACTATGTTAAGAGGAATAAACTTGAACTTATATTATATAGTATTGAACTTATATTATAGAGTATAAATTTTCATCAAAAAGACCAGAAAACTGGGTATATGTCATCACCAATGCTGTAAAGACACTTTGAATAGCACCAGTCACGACACAAGTTAAACAACTGGTTCAGGCTCACCTGTCATTTTCTTATACATTCCCAAACAGAAGATATTTAGCTCATTGTTTTCAATTTTGGTTTCCTTCAGTTTATGCAAAGTCCCTTTCACAGGAAATGGTTTGACTTAACTGGCACAGAAATGACTGGGTGACCTCACAGACAGGTTTAACAAGAAACACGCAGACTTTTTTTTCTTTATAGCCGACACAAAATAATGTGGTTAAGATGCAAATGCAAAAGCAGGAGGACAGCGTTGTGTTATAGCAGCATATATGCAATTTCTCTCAGTTTTTAAATATTCAAGAAGCAAGAAAAGATAAATCAAGAAGGCAAACTGGACATAGGTGTTCCTGCTCAACACATTGTGCACTTTAAAGTGCAGGGATGACGTCCCTAATTAGACGATGTTAATTTACTAATCTGTAATTATTTAGTTTAATAAAGCATACCCCCATTTTTTTCTAACGATTTGGTATTGATGTTATTTTAATCTTAAATTTAGATGTGTGTCCTTATTATTACTGGTTGCAGCTGCGTACTTCCTGTTGGCTCCACCGTGACTGAGCCCTCTCAGCTCTACCTTTTCATCCATTTTTAGATTTTCAGATAATGACGAAACACCAAGATGGTGACGGTAGGACCCGCCTATTGGCTTCAAATCTGTTCTTCAGAAACCTATTGGTCACGTGGTCCAGACTCGCATCTTTTGTGTGCTTTGTGGATTCAATTTTTTGCTTTTACTTAAGATAACCATTAAAGATACTGTTTCTGCTTTACGTGTGTTTGGGTAAACTTAAGCACACTGATGGCTTTTAATGGAGGATAGACACTTGAAACAGATTCCACGAGCTGTGGATCAGGTATAGCCAGCTTGGTGTTTAGTATATGTAACACTCAAAACTCTAATATTTAAAAAGCAAATACATCTTAAACAATGTCAAAGAGGGGACCAAATACCTGGACTTTACTGATTCAAGTTACGCAGACATTGCATAAAAAGTTAGCAAAGAGGAACTGTAATGTTTACAGGAATGATTTATGCTGAAGTGATTGTGCAGTGACATACAGGAAGCCGTGCTCTACCTGCATGAGAACAAAGGAAGTCAATGCAGCTCTCTTATGTCTTCATGTCTTCTGTTCAAACTGTGAGTTCTCATTTAAGGCAGGAGTGTTTTAAACTTATTTTAGTTTCAGAAGTCACATGCAAAACAATTTGGGGTGGGCCAGAACAGCAGAATAACAGCATAATTTATTTTTTTTTAGTGCAATAAAGTACATGATGAAGATTTTACTCCTTTTTTAAAAAAGATCAAATGTCTCAGGAGAAAGGGCAGTTGTCTTCCAACCAGAAGGAACCTTTCCAGTCGTCGACTACATGCCTAGGTGTCGATGAACCCTGCTTTGCTCCTGATGTGTCTATTGAGGTGTGAACGTGGTGTAAAGGCCCATCTGTGCTCAGGGCAGAACACTGATATGCAGACAGAAAGCCTGTTTTGCTGCTTCTTACACATATGATTTTTTTTTGGGCTTTCAGGATTCTTGCAGATCTGTCACAATAGAGCAATACCACTGGAAATGGTATGAGGGCAGTGGTGAGTTGTCTCGCCCACACACAACCTGAAAAAGAATCAATTTAGAGAAGAAGTAAAACTGGAAGAAGCTAAAGATGACAAAACCTTATTATTTCAGTATTATTCCAGTGTTATTGGATGGTTGTAAATGACTTAATTGTAAATTACTGCTGCCAAGTACCAATAGTTGTCAAAACAGTGAAGTGAACTCTGAACTCGGCATTGCCCTCTGGTGGATGAACACAATGGCAATATAAAAGATGCATGAAAACATGAGGGTGGCAACGTAAAAATGTACGTAAGGGAGCACAAATGGGCCTTAAAGCCCTCTGAGTGGTCAACAAGGCTGAAAAAGTTCCATATAAGTACACTGCGTACTAATGATGACCTCCAAACAAATTCACCTCCATAAGACAAAGTAAAGGTCTATTGCTTAAAAAGATGTAACAAGTTATCCTCCTTTTTTTTATACTTTTTTATATTTAAGTGTCTGCATACAAGAAAATCTGATATTTAATCATAATACTAACTTCTATGTAACTAGAACCTATTGAGCATTTACGCTAGCATTTGGTGGTGTCAAGACTTGTTTTCAGTTTAAAAAATATTTATATCTACATGTATATTAACATAATGGGATGTATGATCGTGAATCATAAAAATGTAACTTGACTCCTAACCTCAAGTAGCTAGATGACCTCGAACACTAGTCAAACTGTCGATTAGGTCTCAGAAGATGAACTATAAACTATTCACCACCATGAGGACATACTTGGTAATTATTGTTTTTAAAAACTTGTCTCCTGACATTTTCACATCTACCAAATTCATACTAAATTGAGATTGGATCATCTGGCGGGCTGGTTTTTGCTCCTCAGACATTTCTTTGAATCCACTAATTTAACAAATAAGTTTTTCTCAGTTATCCATTTAATCTTTTCTTTAATTTGTTTGTACAAGATTGAAGATGTCACGATAACCCAATTTAACAATTAATGGCTGTATTTACGACACCTAATAAATTGCAAAGGTTTCTTAATATCATCATCTGTCTGAACCGTATCAGATCAGTGCCACTTCCGTACAGAATTAAGAAAAAGCTACATCCACGTGTTGCTGCTTGCGTTGCTTTGTTTTTGTTTGCTGTGAGTTGTAGAACAGGTGTGCCTTGCTGGGAAAGCACCACAGAGGAAGAGTTATTCCCTCCAAACACACAGATTAAATCACCTTCAATCTAGACAAATATTACCAAGACCTCATTGTAGAGAAACTCTTCAAATTCTGTTTCTGGCCCAATGTGACTAATTCAGCTTCTTTTTTAGTCATCAGACTAATCGCAGATATATGGTCTTTTTGTTTGTTTTTTTTGTCAAATAGCAGCCATTCTGCTAAAGAACAGCTGGAAGCCAGTGCTAGCTCAACATTTTTCCTCAGTTTCAAAAGTTTGAAAACATTTATACAATAGTTTACAGTCATAACTATAGATTCATTCATTTACCAGTCACAAGTGCTATTCATCGTTGAAGCCATGCTGAACTCCAGTAACAAGGGTCCAGTGAAATTAGTCCAGGAAAATGGCCAGTCCACAACACTTTGTTGGATTTTCAGGGTTTTTCCAGTAAGCCCATTAAGACGTTTGTGTCTTCTTCCAGTCAACACATATAAACACAGATCACTACAATATTTTAAATAAAACATTTATATACTTGCGTTAAATGATGTTCAAGCTAAACTTTAAATGTGACTAAAAGTTAAATAAGATTTTTTGATGGTTATTTTGTGCGTTAGTCTTCGGCAGAATTGAAGACTAGTGAGAAGGGCTGTGAATTTATATAGCTGCTATCACACTATGCTGCCAAGTGTATAACTAGTTTTTTTCCCTCCTAAAACTCCCCAGTGCAGCTCACTGAGCTGTAATGAATCCATCATCCATTCATCGGTTGTTGCTGAGCAGATTAGAACAAAGATTAATTTGCTTATGGGGAAGATGGCATCCTTCCAGCCCATTGAACTCCCTTTGAAGGTTAACTGTTGTCTAAACCCTTAAAGGGTATCGCCAGCACAATGCAGACTGTCTCTAGCCAGATGTGTCCCACCCTCCTTTTCCCCCAGCCTCTGTCTTCTCTTTGCTCTCTTTTCAGGCTGCTTCTTGCAATCATAGACATTAGTGATGTTATTCACAACATGCTTTGTCCATCTGTGAGCTGGACATCGTGAGCCAGAAGTCGCTTCACCTGGGATTTGTGCACACTCTTTCCCCCCTCACACATGCCAACTGTTGTTGCGTGACCTGGAGCCAAAGTGGAAATGTGCATTTTCTAGTGATGGACACGATGCTCGTTCATGTAAATAATTGATTTATGCTTCAGTTCTGTGAACATCAGCAGCTGTCTCCATGAGCACCGTCTCTCCAGAACTCCTGTTGCCAGTTTTTTAACGAAACAAAGAAGGAATAACAGAATTTCCTTATTGAAATTGATGCGTTCATGGTCAAAGACGCATGGGAAAAACAAGTGATTTTAACCTAGAAAGTATTGTTTTCCCTGTCACTGCCTATACTTTGTGGTAGTCATTGTAAAAAACCAAATAAAAGCTAATTTAGATCATTTAAAGCTTAAGTGGAGCATTAAGAAAACAAAAGGTTTTGACTGAAAGTGGGTCATGGCCTGGTCTTCCCTCAGGACAAGTGAAAGACCTGACTGAGTGCAAAGGAGCATTCACAGCACGCATCCCTGCCTGTCTACATTGTAAAATTAGAAAAGTTACTATGTGGTTTGCCTTTTTTGAGAGAGTGTTGTTCCCAAACTGATGACAGAGCGTTGAGTATTTTCTCAAAGTTATAAGTATAGTCTGTTTCTGAAGACAGTCGGTCAATGTAGGATGTCAGGGAAAGATGGGGGAGGGAAACGTGATGAGTCGCTGCCATGATAGTAAGCTGTGATGTGAATCTGTAGCATTAAAACCACAGAATACTAGTATCAGAATTTAGTACCATCTAAGTGTCTATTATTATGACAAACTGTGAAAAATCTGAACATTTAAATGGATATGATTAGTGATTTGAAACACAGCTTGACGCATCAGTTTACAAATATCTTGCCTAAACGGAGCTCAAGTATATTTATAATAACAAATGTTCTGTGGTGGCTTTTTTCCTGCATGGCTGCATACAAAATGAATAACTAAACAAGATTTAAATATGGTGTCAAATACCAGCAAGTTTAAATCTGGTCAACACAACACAATCCAGAACAGTTATACTTTGAACACAGTAACTTGATAGCCACCATCAGTTATTGATATTTTTCTTCTAATAAGTCTGTAGTTGTTTAAATTATTTAAAATGGTCTTAACTTTTAATTGTTCAGACTGTCTGAGAGACATTTTTTGTATTATTTGTTAGACATTGTGTACTTTTCTCTTATTTCCAGTCAGAGTTGGTCAAGCTAAAATATTCCTGTTCTGATAACCAGCCTATCAGTTGACAAATCGGCATGAGAAACAAAGCAAGCATTTTCAGAAATGTATTTCACCTATCTTGAGTTGCATCTCTCAGCAGTTTGTTACCATCAGACTGTAGCAAAATCTTCCAATGTGTTTCTCTATTTGTATCTGCAAAAGATGCCAAAGAGAACACTTTGACAAGCATAAAATAATAATTTCTTCCCTAAAAAGGTGATTTTCAAAGAGCTATATAACATAGAAAACTTTGTATGACTATTTACAGCAAATAAACAGTGTCTGAAAGTAAATTGGAAAAGAAAAAAATCCCTCAAAAACTAGATCTTCTCAACCTTCAGTTGTCCGTCTACCGTTGGACAAAAGGATGATGCTTCCTATTAAAGGTTCCATATTATGCTACATTAGGTGTCTCACAGTAGATCTATGATAATATGGATTTTGCAAGATGCCCCAAACTATAGTTTTGCCATACTACTCATTTGTTGCTTTGAGATTTCTAGCCAGAGCTGGAAAAGCCTGGGTCTGTATCTCTCCTGCTTCCTCTGTGTCTCTCCCTGCTTACTAAAGTTTTCAGGTAGGGGTCGGGAGTCTCCACCGTGCCACGTCGAATTGTGGAGTTACCTGTCTGCTCTGCTTAAGCTGCAACCATCTTTTTAAAGCGATAAAACTACTTTTTAAAGTACAATTAACACTAATAGAAGGTTAAAAGCTCATAAAAGTCAATTTTGCATAATATGGCCCCTTTTTAAAGCATGGCTCTTAGTAAATCATTGTTAAGGAGGTGACACCGAGATGAACCACTGAAGCAGAAAAGTATTTCTATTGGTGTGTAATAACTTCGCTATGATAACTGTTGTGCACATACAAGGCAGCTGCAATATCTGTGCCACCATTTTTCTACGGTGTCTCTGAATGTCCAAACAGCTCTTGTGTGTGAACTGTGAACCCTCTAAGTTTTAAAATTACAGACCAACTTTACTTGGTAGGTGCTAAATCACCATTTGGTTTAAAAGGACCATAGAAGAGGACAGGACACACCGCATACGAGGCCACTTTATCCACTCACAGATGAAAACGCGTTGATCTCTGGAGCAACTTTGGCTACTAACCATTATCAATTCACAACTTCGCCCATTTTTACTACTAGTTCAAAGTTTACCTCAAAGTTCTTAGGTGGCTTCATACAATAAACATAGTGATTATGATGGAGCTCATGATGATGTACACTCAAAAAATAGGCCATGAGACTGTTAAATCCATCACAACTTCTTTATTTTCTTTCTTCCTTTCGCTGGTCACACGTGGATCAACACGTTTCCAGTTGTACTACTGTCTACTTTGTATGGGTACGCATTGGCATGTGCCCCAAACACTGACCAAATTAAACACAAAGGATGAAGAAGACAGATGAAATGCTCGGTATCTGAAACATGGAGAATAAATGGCTCTTAGGAGGGTTCAGACTGCGTTGATGAATAAAGCTGCTCACACCAAAAATTCAGTTTTAAGCTCCTTTTATAATTGAATAAATTCTACTTTTGCTGCCTACAATGTATTTCCATGTGTGATTTTACATGTTTTCATAAAACTCCTGCACCCATTTCTTTTTTTTCTAAATGGCAGTGAAATAAAAACCTTTTGGAAAGTCTGGTATTACAGATGGATTTGACATTTTACAGGTTATTTGGAGACACATTTAAAACTGCTTATTTTAGAGGCAGATAAATAGACTGATGAGTATCTGCTGTTATCAGCCCTTTAACCCAGTGAACACTGGGATATGGAGTCTTTGGCTTTAGTCATTTTTGACTGCATGTACTGGATCATGAGGACTCAAAGTATTTAGTCTTTGCGTGTTGAGCACTTTAATCCATCCAAGAGATGTGGTTTTTTTCTGTTTGCATGATCAGTTTAATCAGATTAGAAAACAGTGTGTGGTTTGGTATGCATAAAGTCTCCATGGATTTGCTCTACGTTTGGTTGGTCACAGTTCTTCCCTTCAGCACTTTTGGGGCAGTGAATAACAGGACTTTCTGTCTTTAGTTTTTGTTGTGATGCAAAACTTTATTTTCATGAGTATTTGTAAAAACTGTCTGGAAAACAGGACGTTTGTGCTATATCTTGGAAGATTTTTTTTATTTATCAGCATCTTGATTATAGCCCTGAATCCATTTTTTTGTCCTTTGCTGCATAGATTGTAATGTAATCTAAAAACACCTTGTAGTTTTTTGTAGCGATGCACCAATCCACATTTTAGGTGTTTCAATTTGATTCTGATATCATAAGATACTAATATTTTCCAATATTAAATCAGTTTACATGAACATTATTGTGATTTATTGTTGTTGATGTTATTGGAGTGTTTTTGACATGGTGCCCCTCCCACCAGGTTGGGTTATCTTATTTTTATCTGGTTTTCTAAATTTTGCAAAACCACAACAGATCTTATTTAAAGTCCCAGTTTAGAAGATTTATTTTAGTTTGTTTTAGAAAAAAAAAAAAAAAAAACGATCTGAAATATCTCATAGCTGCTCTGTGTGTTGTGTTTCACTGCAATACGACCACACTTGAACAAGTGCGCACACACACACACACACACACACACACACACACACACACACAGGGAAGAGAACTTTCCCTAATGGCACAGAAAAAGTCCACATTGGGAAAAATGATCCATCGCCTGAAAAACATTGACAGATATGGTTTTTTTTCCCTACCAGGAGGTGTACACTTGCTCTCCATTGAGGAGCAACGAGTATTTTTTATACTGAGTTGTTACATTGAACACATCGCAGGAAATATGTGTTCAGCAATGTGTTATAACATACAATTGTGTGTTATAACCTTGCATAGCTGGACAAGCCTTAATTTGCCATAATTTCTGTTGTATTACAGCTTGAAATTAATCCAAAATTCTTCTGTTTTTTTGTTCATTGTCTACACGTTATATGAGATCTTAACCTTACATTAAGGCAACTATAAAACCTTTTTTATCAGGACATTTTAAAGTCATTTGTGGAAGATTAGTTACAGAAAGTTGTTGTGCAAGGGTTAAAAGAGGAGGATGCGTGCATCACACAGCTTTAATGCACAACACGGAGTAAACAATGTCACAACGTGCAGCAATGTGCATTAAAAGTTGTTTTATCCACATGTACAATGACCTGTTTAGACGAGACCTCGGTTTTGTTGTTATATCATAAGAACAGTCTTCAGATTGACGCACATAACCAAAGTCTTTAAACAAAGGTGTGTCTAAGTGACTGGGGAGAATAGTTTCAGACTTCTGTGTGACAACAGATCTCTGGAGGGATTCTTGTCTGTACCTTGTCTGTATGTCTTAATGTATGTCTCACTTCATATTTAATGTTTAATGTATGTTCAACTTCTTTTATTCTTCATTATTAAATTTATATTCTTCGCAATCTAAAGAAATCAGTCTCCTTGTTCTTGACAGGAATAATGGTCATTTATACGGTCATTACCACACATGTAACATTGTAATGCTGTAATGGGTAAGGTTACCTGTTCTTACTCATTTGTTTTATGTCTGAACCTAAACTCCAGACAACATATACAACTTTTTTTCTTCTTCGTCATTGTGTTCATCTTTGTATGTTACAGATTCACTTCCTGCACGTCCTCCATTCATTTCCACTGCTCTGTATCTCCTTAGAGCAGCTTCTCTGCTGCACGTGTAGTTGTGTTGCAGTTAACAAGACCATTTGTTGGCTTTAAGGGGTTAATAGTAATGCAATAAAAAGGTGTTATGCGCAGAAAAAGAGCTTAATTCCAATATAAGTTAGAATTTAGCTTGCTTTGCAATAAAATTTATGTTACACTTGTTCTTACACTAATAATAGCACAAGGTAAAATATAAAAGATTGTTTGCAGATTTTTTAGAATGAGATTTAACATTTTTACTACCATTGTTTAGTCTGATGGGTCTGTATCACTGTGTTTGTCCTTTTGGGGTCAATGGAAAATTCCATTCTCGACTGATGCTTCCTGAAAAACATGTTTATTTTTTTAGACGTTTGCACGCATCTCGCTCTACATTGTCTGACTCCACACAGTCTGACTCCACCACCTGCCAAGATGATTGACAGATTTACTGACTTAAAACTGAGCTGAGTGGCTTTTCTGCTGACTGTGGCTACATGCCTTATTGTTTCACTAAAAGCTTTGCTTACTATGGCGACTACCTGGGGGTGGATAGATGATCGGCTCCCTGTGAAATGATGCACGCTGCTTAATTCTTGCTAATAGGCTGGTTAATTAGGATGGTCATATTCATTAAGCTGGCTGCCTGGTGACACCTGTCTGATTGGGAAAAAAGAAGAAACATCTTCCTCTGAAGTGGAAAGAGACAAAGGAAAGGGTAAAGATGGAAAATCCTTGGCAGGGGATAGAGTAAGGATAAAGCAGATGAAGCTTGCAAAAAGGGAGAAGTTGGATATTAGGCAGAGTCGGTATGATTATAAAGTGTCTGCTCCCATCACCACACAGTGTGTGTTGTCCACATGGTGTTTTTGGCAAATGAATGGAACTCCAGAAAGGACACATGAGGTGTGACCGTGTGTGCGTGTGTGTGTGTATGCATGGATATAGCGTGATGTTTTGGCAAAAGCCACTCATGTGTCAAACCACAGGGAGCCTTCACACACTATCCCCATAAAAGGAGAGCCTTTAGTGTCTCTGTGGATCATCCATCCATCCATCCATCCACAGCATCACAGTCCTTTTTTCTGCATTCTGTCGATGGATAGACAACACAGTTGGTTAAGCAGAGTCTGGCTCCAGCCGCTTACATTTTCATTCTGTGCAAACTTTTTATATTTAAAGTTGGATGATATACTGAATGGTCATCCTTAAACTTGAGGCTTGAAAACTGTCAAATTTAATAAATAAGGAGCATTATGTGGTTTTTGGTGGATTCGATTCAGCTCTGCAATGAGGCACCAACATGCCAAAAATCAGCTTTTCTCCCAGCGATGATAACAAATTTAGATTTAAGTGATAACTTAGTAGTTTGACTTAATGTGAAACAAGAAGAAAATGTAATTCACAGTTCAATCTCTTTGAACTGACATGCATTTTCACTGCCATAATTAAAACCTGGGAGTGTTCATGTGATTTTATACATTTATAATGTATATAATCATTAGTTGTTTAGTTTTAGTTGTTTGTAAAAAAATAAAATCCTACAAAATAAAAACTGTATCGGTCAAATCTCTACGCATAAGTCATATTTGGTGTTAACCTGATGTAAAAAGATTAACTTTACTATAATTTATTCATAAAATTAAATTCAGTGACATCCATGACAACAGGTTAAAAATAGACTGGTAGTCTAGCATAGATTACATTCATCATAGTAAATTAAAAGACCTTTTAATTTTCTTTTATTTATTTTTTTAATATTTATGTATTTCTTCTTCGTACATAGCAGATGTTCAAAACATGTACAAAATTAGGCTGGATTGATGCGTCTTGCTACTGAATTAGTGTAGATTAATTTCTTAAACCAAATGTATAAAAGATGTAAAGTAGCATTGAAGAATAAGCCAGAAGTTCCTTTTAAATCTGTGAATATCAGCAGGGGATGGCTATTTTATTGCAAAATAAACATTTTTATGTACAAGATAAATAAAGAAATTAAAATCTGTCACATTAGTAAAGATCTGCTCTTGAAAATATTGATAGTTCGTTTGAATGTTGATATATCACTATAGCAAAATATTGCAATATTTTGCTATAGTGATATTTTCTTACACCCTTATTAACTGGTGCCAACAAGGTCCGACATCAAAGTATTACCACACAACAGATGCGTCTCCTTTTTCCTGTTTTGTGTTCAACTTCATTTTGCCAGAGCTTCACACCCTAAACTTTCACCACTTAATATCTCCAAAAGAACAGCTGCTCTGCTGTATGTGTAGTGGTGCAGCAGTGAGAAAGGTCCCCATCAAACACCAGTTTAAGCTGGTGTAACACAAGCTAATATTAAAGAAAATGAACTCATCTAACCAGCACACAATAACTTTTCTTTTACTACCAATCATGCATTAAAAGATTCATTGTAAAATATAAGTGGCAGCAAAACCATAAAATAAATATTTTAGTCCACAACACAGTATGCAGTTTAATGTTAACCAACTACAGCAGCTTTATTGCTTCTACTGATTTCTTTCCAGACAGTCTTGTCCATGAGTCAGGTTAACTTTGCTGTTGGCCAGTACCTCATAATGCACTGATGCACAGAGAGAGCGCGTTTAGACTGCATTAGTTTGTGACGATCGCCTGCCTTCATGATGGAAAGCAAGTAGGATATTTTTACTGAATACTATTTTATGTTTCTTTGTTTAAAGATTTTGGATTATAATCATGTCTACAGCTATGTCCTGAGTTGTCACACTGGATGTAGACCACCCCTTTTTCTGCTTTTTATTTATTTTTCTCCTCTCTTCCTGGGGGGCCTTGCAGTACTGTACATCCAAGGGAACGTTAGCAGCCGCGCTTGTCACAGGATATTTAATACTCCAATAAACATCCAGCAGACAGAGGCGTCATCAGCTTTCTGTGGATATGACAGATGAGGGTGTAGATTTCACTGCTGAATAATTCAGCAACGTGTTTTGTGATGGGTTAGGGTTGTATTTGTTTATTGAATGCCTGTATGCCTCAGTAGAAATGAGGAAGTTGGTTTATTAGGAAGTTGATACTCCATCTGTCCAAGATTAGGGACATGCATGGGCAGGCAGACACTCAAACTCTGGCACAAAGTTTAATGACTGTTTCCCCTTCGATTATTCTGCATTTTTACTTAATATGGTTTATTTATTTTATTTATTGATTGATTTTTTTTTTCTGTTATTTCAGAGACAACAAGATAGCGGATGATCTAGACAAAAACCTGAGGTCAACCACCGGAGAAGGTATGTCTCACACTTGCATGTTTGGGCTGGTAAACCCTGTAAGCTGCTGTTAAGGCACATTAGCCTTTTAACAATGATGTGGTTTAGATGAGCCTAGATGGGATAAGATAAGTCTGCTGCTGTTACATTAAGCCCAAAAGTCTTCAAAGCAGTTGAAGAGTTCATCCTGTCAGCTCATTAAAAGAAACTATCAAATGATTCCCGAACTTTATGTGTCAGGTTTGTAAAACAAGCATATTACAATTCAGTTTCTGTGTTCAGAGAGGGAAATGAAAGTGGACTAAAGCGAAAAGCAGGTTCCATAATAAGCATTCAGATATGCTAAGTTATCTGCAAAAAACATGCCAGTTTCTCCATTTAGATTGCTCAAAACATTTAGGGAGATAAATCTGCAAAGCATGAGAACAAGAATTTAGAAACCCGCATTTAATACGATTAATTGGTCTGGAAAAAAGTAAAAGACTGCTTTGACTTCTGTGAAAAGACATTTATTCAAAGTAAAACAAGGGTTTATATAAACATGGATAAAAGCTGTTTTATGTTAATTTGATCTCATTAGAACTAATTCTTTATTGACAAGCATGTAAAGTTAATGTTTTCCTTTTTAAATAATTTCCTTTCATATATCTTAATGTATGTGTCTATATATATATATATATATATAGTATATTGTATTTATTATATATTATATTATTATTTATTTATTTTAATTTATTTTTTTTGCAGTTCTTTTAACTTGTGGTACCACGGTGCAGACACACATACACAGACATAATATGCATTGTCTTTGGTTTCTACTGTGTGCTCCAGCAGGGAAATAATTCAGCTACTGGGAAGTAATGCACTTTTGTCCCATTTGGCATTTTATTGATGTTACACAAATGTACACCTGGGCATTTTGTAAATTCTAAAAGACAGACTACGACCACAATCTCACCATTGCAGCCGTTTTTGTGCAACAGTTTTCACATTTCATGGCAGTTTAGAAAACAGCCCTTTATTGGTTTGATATATCGCAGAGAAATAAATTCTAAATAAATTTACTCTGTAATTAGAATCTGTTTTTGTAAGGATTGTGGGGTGCTAATGGCAAGTAGCTTGACAGTAAAAGACCTAGAGAGAGAGAAATGACATGCAGCAGAGGCCCCAGGGCGGGACCAAACCTGGCCTGTTTGCGTTTCGAAGCAACAGCTTCTTTAGCAAGTTAAACTCGCAGTGGGAAAAGTTATGGAGCCAGTTACGACGATGAATTAAGTGTGTGTTTTGTTCAGGCTTTAATTCTTAAGCGTATGAAGGCTTTTCTTTTTGTTTGTCCCTCTGGAGTTTGAGTCTACAGTGGGAGTAAAGTGTGAGGCAGCAGCACAATGTTATAATCCTCATGACTCTGGGAAAGCAAACTCCGTCATACACACACTTACATGGCAACTGTAGGTGTGACACACCCACACTTTGGACTTGCATAGATGCAGGGATCACTGCAATGTTGTGTTCATTATATCGCCAGACGGAGTTTCACGATTTCCGCCGCAGATCCTTCGTCTTAATGCGATAACTTGAACAATATTCAATGTAGATTTTTTCATGTTCTGCATATGCATAACTATCATAGAGAGGATGAACTGATTCCATTTATCATTTTCAGGTTCCCCAGTAGGGGTGCACAAACCTGAAAACTGTTTTGGCTATATCTCTGAAACTATTCATCCGATTGACCTAAAATCAAATCCAAATGAAAGGTCATGAGCCGAAGATGTGTCACAAAATAATATTATACTATAATGTTTCTGTATTTTTATGTGTATTTGAGGATTTGGGAGACTGAAGATTTGGTTGTTTTCGGTGATTTAACCCTAGCTGTTTTATGGGAAACTGGGAAACGGATTCATTTGGAAACTGCTTTTCGTTGGTGGATATTTTGTTTAGAAACTTTCAGAAATGTGAAATTTTGCTCATTTTTTTATTGGTAGATTGGAATCTATAGCAAAGAATGTGCTGCATAAAATAAACAACCTTTTCAAGCCATGACGGACTATTTTGAGACCAAGTTCGAGGGAGTTATTTTGTTGTATGAAGACAACTACATTCAGTTTGTGTACTAAATATGGTCTTTTCTTTTATCTCACCACAGCGGACTTTGGCTTTGCCAGGTACCTGCAGAACAACATGATGGCGGCCACACTCTGTGGATCTCCCATGTACATGGTAAACATTTTATTACAGTTTTGATACAAGTTTTGTCCTTTTTTTATGTCTTCTCAAATGGGAGGTCAGAACTGATACCTTTCTGTTTGGGGTTTCTCAGAGTACGCCGGCTTAGTTCCACCATCCAAAGATATGCGTGCTAGCTTAATGGGTCACTCTAATAGTAGTGAGTAGTTGTGTCTCTCCTATATATATA
>JBAMHX010000025.1:3387120-3399620 GCA_037177515.1 Pseudomugil tenellus | reverse complement strand
TAATTATATTTATTTATTTTGTTTTATTTTCTATAATTTTTTTAATCCTTTGATTTGTATTTAGATTTTCATTTTACTTTATTATTTTATAATGTTGTCCCTGTTATATATTTGATTTCATTTCCCATAATCACTTGCCTTTTTCTCACCAAAGTACCCTTTTATGCTGCATACTATTTGTGGCATTTCTCTTTAATTCAACCAGCTGATGATAAAAAAAAACTCTGAGAAAGAGGAATGTTAAAGTTTCCACTCAGTCAAGGCCACATCGATGAGAGGCTGTGAAAGAGGAACTTAGTAGACCAGAGAATTCCCAGAGTATTTTCCCTGTCTGGAGAAAGTCCTGCACCAAAGCAGACATTCTGATTTGTCTTGGTTAAATGTTTAAGAGAGACACAATTCCCAAAAGTTATGTTAATATTAAACCTTTAAAACCCACTATCATTCATTACTTTTTCTGTCTTGCATGTGAGTATATCACACATGAAGCAAATGTACTATGATGGATTATTAGGTACAGCCAGCTGTAACTAAGGCTCTAATCCGTCATAACATTGAGGAAAGATATTCCTATTATATAACTAATACTCATTGATAAATACTAAGTTAGAAATGAGTACAAAGACCAATATTGTTTTAGTAGCTACAAGCAATTTTAGTATCTCAATGTTTTTTTTCTTGTTTTGCTGCACATTCCTCTTCTTTCATTTCCATATTGACTGCTTGAAAAATAACAAATAGAAAATAAAGCTGTTTAAGGTGATTAGATAAGACTTCTGCTTAAATGATGTGGAAATCAGGTTTATACTGAATGATGCTATTCGTGTTTGTAACCAGTATAACCTGAAGAAGAGGCTGGGCTCCTCCTTGTCACGGATCTCAGCTGTTTTAAATCAGGATTCCTTTTTCTTTTTTATTTTGTGTAGTGAAAAATATGAATTTAAGCAGATGATTACATGGAAACACTGTTAAGAATTCTGAATATTATCCTTATAGACAGTAGACTAAGAATACTACTCCTACTCTGATTCTTCCTTATTATAGTGTGTATTATGTATTTAAATTTTGTATCATAATTATTGTAATTATACATGGTTTTCATGAATTCAGTGCATTACCATGGTGTAAAGAGTAAAAGACCGAAAGACGACCATAATCATATACATCTTCCCATCATCAACAAGCCAGTTAGCCTCCTAGCACTTTTATCTTTCACAGAGATGTACAGCAGTCCAACAATGTGACTACTTGTGTCAGTCTTCTTGTGTTTCAAATACTTAGTCATACTGTTGAACTGCTGTACATCACTGTGCAAGCTAAACATGCTAGTAAGCTAACTACTTTGTCATTTATTGGAACGTATATAAGCTACTGTTTTATACATGAAGGAAACTATTCAAACCACATAAGTGTTGCCATATCATCATCTGCCTAAATTTACATTTAACACGACATTTACATTTCTTTCTTCATAAAACAGATGAGTTTAGAGAATAAAAAAACACATTTAGGCTTTAAATAAACACGTTTTCATTTGATTATATCTTCTGTTGGAACTTCTGTAAATACAGATCTTCATTTCTATCAAAACTTTCAAAGTCCATTTAAAGATAATAAAACCAGAGTTTGGTTAGAGACTATTAAGGAACATGTGGAAGCAGGTCAGAGTTTGCCATGAAGTGTAAAAGAGAAAGTTCTCCAGCACATGCTCCAACATGTTGCCTCTTTAGTACAACTTCACTCATGTTGGGATCATGAAAGCGCAGCCCAAGGCTGCCCCCTTCTGGTATGATTGTGTCTTTAACTCATACTGGATCAAAGCTGTGTTTAGTGATAAATCACACATATTTAAACATTTTTAACTTTAGGATTAAAGCTGCTGCAGGACAGACTTTCAGCCTGCTATAATCAGAGTTGTCGGTTTTCTATCTGGATCTCTGAGTGGAAGATGAGGAATGAATGGCATGGTGGAAAAAAGTCCACTCCTCGCTGGAGGCAATGCAGTGTGATTATCATGCGCAGACTGCAGCACAGTGTCTCCTTTGTTTTCACACCACTCGGATTTAAATCGAGGGAAGATGCAGCTCCGTATGTGTGATCAATAAGCCCCCCTTTTTTATACTCTCACTTAAAAATCTGTTTTAATATTGTGTTCAGACATTGCAACTTCGTCCCCTTTAATTCAGCAGTGTTATGCAGTTCCTCTCAATATACTGTGAAGTTTAACCTTTAAATTTAATCATGGCCTGCTGTAGGTTTAACGCCTGCTGTGATTACAGCGTTTATGACCACCTTCCATGCCTTGGGAGTTCGACTTTTCCCCTGGAAATTACTACCTACCTTCTGCTTTTGCCTCCAATAAAAGCTTTATGGTGCATGACTGTAATTTAGGGCTAGGTTCATGTGTTTGGCTGCGTTTAGAAAGGCCCGGATCCAACAGAGCTGAGAAACTTCTCTAGAAGCTTTGGGGGATTTGTACTGCAAAGAGAACATTTTTTTTTCTTCCTCAGCTTCCTTACGGACCAGAAACGTCTACATAGTCCCAGCTGTCAACACAATGAATTAAATTCTACTTGTATTTCTAAGGGAGATGACGAGCCTGATAAAGTGAAGTACAGACAGCGATATAATCTGGAATAATTAGTTTTTTTTTTTTTTTTAAAGAAATGTCTAATTCTCAGCTTTAGCTCTGAATTTCCTACCATGTGTTACTGCTGTTTTTTCACGTTGACAATATCTTTTGGTTTGAAGTTGTTGATGAAAACATTAAAACTTTAACTTGAATTAAGGTTTTCTAAACATTATGTTGCCTGAATGATCAAAATTATTTAAGTGAAATTGAACTATGGACTTAATTTATATGCTTGCTGCTTCCCTCTTTTGAAATGTTCGTTGTACCCTTAAGATGCTGAAAGATAAGAAATGAGTAAAATATTGAGAAAAATATTTTTTCTTAAAAAAAAAAAAGATGAATATAAAATCAAAAAGTTATTACACATATTTTTTTTAGTTTGTTCAAAAGAAAATGTTTTAATCTTTTAAAAAATCTTGCAATTGAAAAAAAATATTGTACTTATTTAATTCATACTCATTTATTTATTTTTAATTTATTAATGTGATAATTTTTTCTTTTTCATTTCATTTCTTTATTTTTTCAGTATGTTTATTAATTTTCTCATTCATTTATTTGTTGGATTTACATTATTCAATATAATGAATTCAGCTCAGGATCAACATAACATATTAATGCCCAGGAAACAATGACGCCTTCACATTTTCTCTAACATGTTCTCAGTCCTGACTTTTAAAGCGCCATCATGTCCCATCTGCCATCTTTTGTCGCTGCCATATTATCAGAGACAACACTTGCTGTAAATTGGTCTGAAATGTAGTTTTTGAATGTAAATGTAGAAAAGTGTCTATCAGAACTAATAAACATCTATTGATTGTTTTATTCTACTTGCAGGTCATTCCTGAAGTCAACTACATGTCCGATATGTAAAAATGAACTTTATGATTTTAACCACTGTATTCTGACCATTAGGTTTGCTGGGATGGGTAACCTGCTAAAAGTCCTAACAAGGGAAATAGAGAACTATCCACACTTTTTCCTGGACTTTGAAAGTAAGTGTGGGAGGCGAGTGGAAGAAAGTACGGAGAGAGATGTGGGGATGCAAGGAGCTGCAGCCTTTCTGTCAGCAGGTCTCTTCTCTTCACGACCAAACCGCGAAGGAGTCTGCTTTCACTCTTGCTCTTCTCCTTCGCTTCCTCCTTGCCGCCGTTTCTTCCATGTGGTTTTGACCTCCTGCTCTGTCAGCTCTGTTCAGATAACTCTTTATGACTTTTTAACATCACTTGTGCTTGTCTTTTTTCTCTCTTTTCTTCTCTCTTGCAGAAACCAAATGGGGAATCTGTTAAAAGTGCTCACTTGCACAGAGCTTGAACAGGGGCCAAACTTTTTCCTTGACTTTGAAAGTGAGCTGAGCCTATTGCCTGAACTTCTGTTGACCTGTTGACCTGTTCTCTGGTCATTTTTGCTTTTAGCCTGGCTGGTCTGGGGTCAGATTATTCAGAGACTGAATTGTCCTCCTGATGAATGTCTAATGTTGCCTCTGAAAGCTTTCTATTATAATTCATGATTGGTTTCAGTCGGGTTTTCAGACAACATTGAGGAATGAATGTGACCCCTGACCTCTGCTGTCTGCTTTGTCTGCATGCAAGCCTCTGAGTGACATATGGGACTTCATTTATCTGCAAGCATATGATGGTTTAAACTGTTTATTGTGTAGATTCTACAAAATAAACATCAAGTAAATTCTCCACATTTCATCAGTGTAGAGTAACAACATGACTAGAATAAACTACTGTTTTTGCTGTGACCTGCTGCAAAATGAACAAGCACAAAACATTTCCTCTGTGGCATTTCAGCTCTCCCACTGCAGCTATGCCGCTAACCTTGGGCTTTGTTTATTCAGCAAAGAGGAAATAATGGGAGTGGAAGGTTTTTTAAAATGCAAAACAGACACCAGACAAAGTTTTAATGTCACCGAAGGTCTAAATTTAGAGGTGTTGCAGATAAAGTGACACAGCAGTTAGGATACGCAAAGCTTGAGTTCTGAGTTTGATACAAACAGGCATAAATACATAACTACAAAATATAGTAATGCACATGTCCATACTGTTTCTGCTGCGGCTGCATGTCCATTATTAAAGCTCTCGACTCCTTTTACATTCCAGTATAAAACTTGCTGTCAAAAACACATAATACTGACAAAAAACATTAAGATTCAAAACTGCAGAGCCATTTAAGCAGAAACGATTAATTTCTGTGTGCATAATGCTTGATTATCTGTATTATTACTATATTGTAACATATGAACATTTGAAACATGAACAAATTGATAAAGCAATAAATGTAATTTGGATAAAAATTGTATTAAATGTTAAATGACTACATTTAAAAATTAGAAATGTGTATTTATACCATTTATTTAATAATTGAAGGTGTTAACGTGAACATCGAGCAGCAACATTTTATATTTCACTGTAGATAGATTTTTATTTCTCCTTCACACTTTTTCATTATGCTGAATATTTCTGCTTTTTCTCAACTTCACTTAAAAACTGATTTTCTAAATTATATTTTAAATAGATTAGTTCTTTTTTTCCCCAAAAAGTTGACAAACATGAAACACAAATGTTTTTGTTTTTACTATGTTTATTTCTGTTCCACTATTATGAAAACTTTGCATAGATGATAAGGAAATATGTTTGGTGTTTTTTTTTCTTTATATAAATACTCGTTTATGCTTCCTTACATGCTTAATGGAGCCTTTCATTTTCAAATGTCGTCATACGTACATAGCGGCCCTCATACTTTCACACGTCTCTTCTGTAGCCATGGTGAAGTCAGTTCGTCCACTAGTGGAGGTCAGATCTGTGTTTTTATCAATTTTTTAAAGTTTTTTCTTTTTTTAAAAAAATGCTTTTTATTCGTCCCTTCTACTTCACTTGCTTTTTATTTGATGGATTCTGCATCTTCCTCTTGCTCTTCATCTTAGTTTTGTTTGTTTTTGTGGTTCTGTATCAACGCTTCCCCCTGCGAGTTCCAGTGCTATTGCTTCATTTTCAGTGTCAAGTGACTCATAGCTAATCCCCTTCAAATGGATTGAATTACGCTGGTAACCGCGCGAGACAGACGACTCCATATGCCTGCATATCTGAACCTTGACTAATCTTGGTGATAAATGTCACACTATTGGACAGTCTTTTAATTCCCTTTTAATTGGAGCTACATTAATAAGGAAAATGCACATGTGTGGTGAGCAGCAAAGCTAAGCATGTGGGATGTGACCATAAAAAATATGGTCAGATGTATTTCACTTACTTGAGGCTCAAAACGAGTCTTTAGCAGAATAAACTGAATTTAATTAACTCAACTCACATTCTTAGCTCTGCTTCTCATCTCTCACGTGCATTTTCTTTACAAATGTGGCTCCATTTAAAAGGGAAAGGAACAGACTTTCCATAAGAATAAGATTAGTTATCAAGAAGAATAAAGAAATAATTCACCAAACATTAGCTTCCTTACTTTTTGTGTTACGTTTGGTTACAATTTCCAGTTGTTTTTAAACTGATGATTCAGTAATGTTTGTGTGCTTTATGCAAACATTTTTAAGTTTTTTTTTTACTTGTGTCAGATGCGCAGCCGACAGACGGGGAGCGTGAAGTGTGGAACCAGGTGAGCTCGGTCCTCCAGGAGTCTGAGAGCATCCTGGCTGGTCTACAGGCGTACAAAGGAGCCGGTCAGGAGATCAGAGATGTACGAAATTACACGCACACACGTCAGAAATTAAATAAAAGATGCACCTGGTCCTTCAGCTGTTTGTGCTTGTCCTTTCCAGGCAATTCAAAATCCCAACGACCTGATGCTGCAGGAGCGAGCCTGGAACTCCGTCTGCCCGCTGGTCATTAAGCTCAAGAAGTTTTACAGTTTCTCCCTCAGATTAGGTGAATTATTGGGAGAATTTAATATGTAGTTTCATTTAAGTTCTAATAAATTAATAATGTTCTTTGCTTGAAGTTTTAAACAGATACATTTATGTTTTAAATGTTTCATTAAAATGTTATTTAACATTTATAAATGGTTTGCATGGCAGGTGTTTGTAAATGAGTGTGTTTGTGTGCAGAGGAGGCTCTGAGGAGTCTTTTGGTGTCTCTGACATGCCCGCCCCTCACACCCACCCAGCACCTGGAGAGGGAGCAGGCTTTGGCCAAAGAGTTTGCTGAGATCCTCCACTTCACTCTGCGCTTCGATGAGCTCAAGGTCTGCTGGGAACACGCACACACATCCTGGCTGCTCATCACAATGGTATAAGATGATATTTTATTAGTTTACTTTTGTTTTTCTGGCTTCAGATGAGAATCCCAGCCATCCAGAATGACTTCAGCTACTACAGAAGGACCATCAGTCGGAACCGGATAAACAACATGAATGTAAGATTTAGAGAAAGAAGGTTTTATCTCACCTGATTCTAATCAAATGATCCTGAACAGCTTCCAAAACATTATGCTGCTGCAAGGACCTGCAGTACGTTGGCCCGCGAGGACCAACTCCAGACACCCGGGCTGTAGAACATCCCGTCTAAAGCAGGAGCAGCATTATAGATCTGGTAATGTGTTGCATTTGTGTCTTTGCCCTCAGTTGGACATTGAAAGCGAAGTAAACAATGAGATGGCCAACAGGATGTCTCTGTTCTACGCCGAGGCCACACCCATGCTGAAAACACTCAGCAATGCAACCACGAACTTTGTGACAGAGGTAAGAGCTTCACAGCAACCAGCAAGCATCTTCATAAGAAAATAAAGATTAACCTGTCATTTTTACTGATATAATGTAAATAATGTCATTTGTTTTGCTATTCAAAGATTAAAGGAAACAAAATGACTACATAAAAAATATTGAAATATTACACAACTTGCTGCATTTCTTTCGCTACACAATAAAACAGTATTACTATTAAAGATTTAATTACAACTGAATCTATATTAGTTGCTCGTCGAAATGCACAATGCAGAAGAAATGGACATGTGTGACGTTGGAACGAAGCACAGCAGGATGATGGTTAAATCAGTTAAGTCACCGATGTGTAAGTGTGGTGGATGGTGGAAAGAACCAGGCTGGAGGCCAAAGTTTGTCGGCTACCATCATGCTGAGAATATCCAGAATGGCTCTGATTAAGATGGGAGCTCTGGAGACATTTGATTATATGTTAGTTTATATATTATATGATAGGTTGAGTTAAGCTAAATATTTACTTGCCTGATTATTTTTCTCTTTAATCCATTTTGGATTTCTGCTCAAATTTAGCAAATTGTTAGATAAGAAAAACTTATTATTATTATTAACTTATTATCTATTTGTGTTAGTTTTTTTTAGGATAAAACCATTAAAATGCACTAAGCTCATGTTTAACCCCTTAAAATGAGTAATCATTATTACTTAATATTCTTTATTTGGCTCTTTTTAACTAAATGCTAAAGAATTACTGACTTTTTTTGTATATTTTCACCATTTATCAGTTTATGTTGAAATTATTATAGTGTGTTATTAGCTACTGTGTACACCAGGGTGCAGCAGACAAATATCAGACTGTTAAACAGTTTTGTGATGTAAAAGGTTTCAGGAACTGTATTAAATATTTCACATAGAGCTTTATCTGCTCTACTCTAAAGAGCTTTTTATTTTCAGTCCTTTTTACCTGTTTTGTTCACTTCGTGTATCTTGATCCTGTATCGGTTACCAAATGTTTTGTTGCTAAAGCTGACTTCTGTGTCTTGGAAATATATTTAGCATTTATTCATGTTATGGTTGAACGTTTGTGATGTTTTACCTGTTTTGTAGAACAAAACTCTTCCACTGGAGAACACGACAGACTGTCTGAGCACCATGGCCAGTGTCTGTAAGGTCATGCTGGAAACGCCGTGAGTTTTTACACACACACAGGAACAGCTGGTAGCTTACCAATGCAGTTTGTTCACATATATTATGCACCATGAAGGTTACAACAGTTAAAGCGGGTATTCTCACCAGGATAGTCCAGCGGAGTCGATCCGATTGGATTTGTGAAGGATTTCACGCCTTGATTTGATTTGCTTTCAAACCGCATTAACACAAGCACAACATCCACCTGGAACACGCTGTATAATTAAAACAGCTGTTTGCTTTGGGCAAAAAATGCAGTTTCACAGGTGAAAATGACAGATTAAATACCACACAGGCAGATATTATAGCGTCTTTAATGAAATTCCTCTTTTTCTCTTATTTTTGTGGACATGACGGGTTTTTAATTGATCAGGCGCTGAGATCAATTTTACATCAGGATAAATCATCACAGCACTTCTCATGATCATTACTCCTGAACCGTATGAGATATCTTAAAAACTCAAAAACCACCAGAAAGTGGAGAGATAAACGTCTTCACCAAAATAATAGTCATTACGGTAGACCCCAGGACCCCTGCGCTACAACCATCCAATCACAGACTTGGTTCCCACATTTGTAACGTGAGCTTCCAGTATTGTAACTCCTAAAGAATTTGCACAAATAAAAAAAAGTCATACAGTGGTCGTAAGAGTTAATACCAGGATGGGACAAGGAAAGGAGTATGCGCAGAATCAACATGATAGAGAATTAATTAATTTGGATTTTAAAAAATGTGTAAAAAAAATAAACTTGCTCCCTGCTTCAAGTTTAATTCAAAATTAGCTGTTTGCATCAGTAAAGAGGAATCACAGCGTTCATGTAATCATGGGGAGTGTGTCAACACGCAGGTCAGGTCGGGTTTCTTCATCCTAATGGGTTGCAAGCCAAGCCAACTTTATATTTTTTACTGGTTGAAACGCCACAGAATTGGTGTGTCTTAAGAAGAAGTAGCGGACCAAACAGCAGCAGTGTGAACATGCACTTAGATCCAAATCTTTCTGGTGCTTTGACATCATCTCTGTCCTTTCCGTCTTGTCTTTGCAGGGAATATTCAAGTCGCTTCAGCAGCCAGGACACGCTCCTGTTCTGCATGAGGGTGATGGTGGGTGTCATCATTCTGTACGACCACGTCCACCCCAATGGCGCCTTCAACAAGTCCTCCAAGATAGATGTAAGAACTCCCGTCACTCAGACTGACGCAGTTTTTTTTTTCCTTCTCTCCTCATTCTGTCTCGGTTTCTCCTCAGATGAAAGGATGCATAAAAGTCCTGAAGGACCAGCCGGCAGACAACGTAGAGGGCCTCCTGAATGCTCTCAAGTAGGTCTCTTAACCTCCGTAGTTCACCATCGTTTAACTCTTCTAGAACCTGAAACCTGCATACATTTCCGTCTCTTAGTCCAATTTGTTTGTCGTCTCTTCAGATTCACCACAAAGCACCTGAATGACGAGTCCACTCCGAAGAACATCCGGACGATGCTCCAGTAAAATTCCTTCTGGTTTTGTTTTTTCAGACGTATATGAATAGATATGAAGAGGATCATTGCGCTGACCTCAAATAAGATGTATATGTTTACATTATTTAAAAAGACTCGATGTTAATACTTGTGTGTATTCAGATAGTCATTCCCTTCGACTCGGTCAGACTTGCAGAATGCATCCTTTCTGCTTCCAAAAACCACAAAAGCATCGCATGAACCGCCTCCACTTCCACGCATAATCGCTGGAACCTTTCAGCCTAAAAGAGACGGCTACTTCTACTAGCAGCACCCAGCGTTGTTCTAAATCTGTGAAGGTTCTGGTTTGAAGCTAAACGTTCACATCCTCTTGGAACGAGACGGCAGAAGGAACAGATCAGTTTGTTTTACGCTGAACGTGGAAAGCAGATGAGGGTTGAAGGTGGTCGGGTATCATGCTGAGAACATCTGTTTGTCTTTTGTTTCCTTCTTTTTTCTTGAGAAAATGTTAAACTCAGCTTAGCGTGAGTTTTACGAAACCAGTTAGATCCAGTTTGTAGATTTTAAAAAAGGCGGTGATAACGAATGATTGACCGAAATCAATCGACACATCTTGTTTTATGTAGCCGATCTTTTTCTCTTTACGTGTGCGGCTTTGCTGTCGACTTTCTTTAAAAGAAAGGCCAAAAATATTTTATTTTTGTTCTAGTTAAAGATCTTTTCTGTTAAAGGTTGCCACGTTTTTATGTTTGGATCCTTGTCCTGAATGAATTCACCTCGACTTTGCAGGAAAATGTCATTTTTTTGTGTGACTTTTGTTTTTGTTTGGTTAAAGCATCACATCTCTGTGAAATGTCAGGTTAACACCCAGCAAATGCTCCTGTAGGATTTCTGACCTTAGCACTGCAAAATTTGCCTTAAATCAAGAGGAAGAACTGGGTATTGATAACCTCTCCAGTGGGCGATTGCTGGCACTGATCCTGACCTCAGGCTGTGTCTTATAAAGTCATCATACTTATATCGCAGCATCGACGTTCCTGATTGTTTCCTCAGGGGAATCCAGCTCCTCGTGCACCCTGACTAGATGGACAATCTGCGAGTGCTGAAACTCATTTTCTACTGAAATCTGGCTAATGTGTGAGAGTGTGTGCAACAAACGTGTGTAGAGCAATCAAGATGTTTTATTTCGGAAAACCGTCTCAAAATTCTATTTTAGCGTGTAGCATCTATGAACACCCATGACAACTTTCTCCTACTATGGCCTTACATCAACAAACATTAGGTTTCATGAGAATCATCCAAAGACATTCAGTCTGAAGCATCAATAAGCCATGAAGGCAGCCGCTCCCGTCCGAGCTTTAATACATCCTCAGTTAAATCATATTAACGTTAAGGCTGTCGGTGTTGTATTGACAGATCTGTCCAAACGTGTGTGTGTGTATGTGAGCCATACTTTGGATGAAGTGTGAAACTTTTTAAGCAGGTGTGTGTGTGATGGTGAAGTCTCATATCTGACTAAAGTGTGTGTTTTTGTTTTTTATATATATATATAAATAAAAACTAATCTGTCAGGACTGATGTACACAAAGTTTCCCTCTTTCCACATGATGTGCTATTGTGTTATATGCACAATGCTGTGTTGAACACTGAGACAAAAATCAACTTTTTTTTCTTTTTGTTCTTAAACTGACTTATTTTTCAATGTTTTGGGCGATCAGACTCATTGTTTATATAAGTTGCTTTGCATTGTTACTGCATACAGAATGAGATGTGTGGATTGGATAATAAAGGTGGTACATTTGTTTTAAAACTGTTATATTTATTTGCCATTTATAGAATTTGATGCTCAGCGTACTGCTGGAGATGAAATATATTTTATTTTAAATTAAATCATGTGCAGCATGAGGACAAAATAATTATTTTTAATTATTTTGCAATAAAATTGGTTCTTGAAAGATTGACAATATTTTTTAAAAAATATATTTTGGTAATTTTTTCAATTCATGTAATTTTTCTGAATGAAAAATGTTTCATGTTTTTTTTTATTGTTAGATGTTCCAGGATTTAAAGTGGGAAATTCAAAAAAAGATTTTCTTTTTTCCACGTTTAAACATTTGATCAATATAAGACAAAATGTTAACATTAACATTCATTTAGTTTAAAAAAAATTAAAATCTTATACTGCAAACTTAATTATTACCCTTAAAAATATTTTCCAGCCACCTCCAGGTATTTTTTATGATATTTAAAAAAAATTAATATCTTATTTTTCTTTTTTATAAAGCATATTGCTTTCCTGAATGTTTTATTTACATTTTACATGTGAAAGTAAACTTCAAAAATGGAAAATAAGTTCTAAGAAATCAGAAAAAATATTTATAAACGTTTATTTAGTTTATTGAAGTGGACCTTCACTGATCAGATGAAACTGCTTTTTATCAGATTGTAGCTCCTTCAATTAATTTTTATCTGCAGTCCTTAAAACACAGATGCGTTGCACATAATTCAAGACATACACACACACACACACACACACACATACACACTATATATATATATA
>JBAMHX010000025.1:3332409-3346512 GCA_037177515.1 Pseudomugil tenellus | reverse complement strand
ATATATATTATTATGGTATACGGTGATACGTTCCTGCTGCTGCACATCACACAACATCTGCCACTTCGGTCTGTCCAAACAACATTCTTCCAGATGTTTTTGCACAGATGCAGCTTTGCAAACAGAAACCATTTCCTGTACAGTTGGATGTATCTCTAGAGAAGACTTTCAGCTTTGAATGGTTATTTTTTGTGAATAATATACATATAATTATTATTTATATATTTTTTATATAATTATATTATTCAACTACATATTATTAATATAATTATATAAGTGATTTATATCATTTATATTTTTCTATAGTATTATAAGTACTACTTACTAATATTACTACTAACAATAACAATAATAATAATAATAATAATAATTATAATAATAATAATAGTATCATAATAATAATAATAGTAATAATAATAATAATAATTCTCTGATCTAAATAATTCTGAAAAGACCTTAAAATCCTTCCCGGGCAGCTGAACAATTGATTATCAATTAATAATGTGCAGCTTTGAAATGATGCGTAATTTTACAGACAATTATATATTTTTTATCTAAAGATACTGAGTAAAGAAACGGATAGTGACCGGCTAAAAGCCAAGTTAATAAAACAGACAATATCTTTTTGTTATTTCTATCCATCAGAAATGTAAAATTTCTTACCGGCCATCTTGTTTCTAAAGAAGATGAGGCGCGCCGTCTCCAGCCCCAACAGGTTCAAAGAGCCGTCCACATTCAGAGGTCGCACCTACAGATACACACACACACACACACACACACACACACACACACACACACACACACACACCAGTCATCAGGAAATGATGTTTTATAGATGCAATCAGATTGTTCAGTTCCCCTTTTATTGGTCTTTTCACCACCAGGTGGAGCCAGAGAGTCACTCCCACCCCAGTTAGACCACTTCCTGCAAGCAGCAGGAACCAACCTTCTTTAGGGGGATGGTCTGGATCCATTCCATGGTGTTGACGTCAAACACATCCACGGCGTTCTCACTGTACACCGACAGGTAGGGGGCGTTGTAGCCTGAAGCAAACAGGTCGGAATCACTCTCGACAGACTATTTACTGACCAGATCAGTCATTTTCCACCATGTTTTAAGACCACATAGGAATAAAAAGACTACTTGTTGCAGTATACACACACACACACAAACGAGAGATGCATGATGTTTATTTTAGATCAGTCCAGCTTGAACACTTACAGGCGGCGACGGGCGTGGCCGGCCACATGAGCTCCTGCTGACGCGACCGGTGGCCGTAAGAGTCCACATACACCCCGATGGCGCTGAAACACAGCAGCAGCTCTTTGCTGGAGATCTCCACGGCACACAGGGCGCTTAAACCCTGCTGCGGGATGAAGGACAAGGTGTGGTCGTCATGGTGCAGGAGACTGACCGGCGACACGTCGCCATGGACACTGAAGGACATCAGAAACAAATCTTTTAGAGACAAATGAGGAATCAGATTGAGCTGTTTAGATTCAGGGGAATGTGGGGTACCTGTAGCGCATGAAGCCGGACTGATAGCCCACATAGAGACGCTCGCTGAGCAGACCCGCCCACTGGATTTGCCCCGGCGCCTGAAGCTCCCGCAGGTAGCGGTGTCGGCTTTTAGACTTATTCACCTGCAACGTCAGAAACAATTATTTAACTTCTGGAAAGTCACATCACTCGACATGTTGGGTGTTTTTGTTTTTTTTTTTTTCCCCACCTCGAAACAAATGATTTTCGTCTTGGTGACAGCACAGAGGCAGGTGAGGGACCCGTTTCGGACCAGACCGGAGACGATGCTCTGGCAGCCTTTTGTCTCGCCGAGCTTCTGGGGGTCGACCTCGCGGCCGTCCAGCGCCTGCGTTGGGTAGAGGCGGATGTGACGGTTCCTGCCTGAGACGACTGCCAGCAGCTGCTCCTGGGGGATCAGGTGGATGTGGAAGACCTTCTTACTGTCTCCCACCCGGATTATTTCTGAGGACAATCGCAGGAGGACGGAAAAAGTTAACATCACAAATAAACGCAGAGATAAACAAACGGGATCATCTCAGGCGGATCTTACCGTCTTTGGTGACGTGTATAACAAAAAGGCCTTCCTCGTTGCCGAGGGCTACGCGCTCGTGATCTGTGGACAGATTTTACAGACGTTTCAGTGCCATAACATGAAAAAAAACTAGATAAACTAGTTTTGACATAATAGTGCAGAATTTCTGGTTTAAAATTTATAGCAGCGACATGGATGCCCACCTATGATAGCAGCAGACTGGGTGGTCTTAATGAGGGGCAGGGTGCTGTCGTAAGCCTCCTTGGGGACATATACGAAGCGATCCTTCAGCTTGTTCTTCTTGAGGATGCGGTGGAGCTCGTTGAGGAGGCCCACCCATTTGTTCCTCTCCTGGTCGCTGTCGGCCAGGATCAGGATGGAGGTCTTGTGGCTGCTGGAGGGAGAGAGCTGGGACGCCGTTACCTGGAGGAAGGACAGGTGATGGGAAACGTATTTAATCACACAGCCGTCACGTTCAGCCGTTGGTCTCTTTAATGTTCCTGATGTTACTGCATTAAATCTCACTCTGAATATGCAGGGAATGTCCTTCCGGTTGGCGTGGATGACGTCTGAAGCCAAGACGGAACTGACTGAAAATTCTTCGTCCCTGAGTGATGAAGGTGATGAAGGTTAGAAGATAAAGCCGAAGGGAACCAGGTTAGGGCTGGGCGATCATCACAACAATATATACTGATTGATAGGCGTGTGGTGTGGTAGAAGAAATAGGCTTGATATAAAAACCAAATAACATTTTTCCTTTTCAGCTATCATGTAGATTTGCACAACAATAAGATCCAAGACTGAATCTGTTTTGACAGCTTGGAAATGGAAATACATTAATCGTCTCCTTGAAATTACGAAATGCTGCACATCAAAATGTAAAAAAAAAAAAATTCTATGTTAGCTTAAGGCTAATGTCAATGAAAAACACCATTGTAGGCTAGCGGTTAGCATGCACAAACAAAATGGATTAAAACAACTGTTTATCTTGACATTATTATCTGTGTTATGTAAAAAAATGACTAGAACACTTGAAGGAAAACATTTTCTGGCCATAAAAGATAACGCAACAAACATCTGAACATCCATATTTTTTTACATTATTGTGATGTTTGTCAATATTAAAACATTAAGATTCATTTCTAATAGAAATAGAAATACACAGATTTTATCATCTGACTGCTATCATTTATCGATGAAGAAAGTATCAATATTCTGTGATAAAGAGGATGCAAGACGAGGATACATCACTGAATCAAATCAAAGACAAGATAATCGTAGTTTAATCGACCACTGAAGATGCAGCTTTATTATGCAACAGCATAAAATCCTTTTAGATGTTTAGATTATTATTAATATCAATCAATATGATTTTTTTTATTGATATATCGTTTTTCTATATTACCCTGCTCCACTACAGCCTGAGCTTTGTATTTTAAGAAAAACAAAGGTTTCAACAAGCTTGTGTCGCCATGGCAACTCCTGCAGACTTATAAAAATTGACGCTCATAAATAAAGAAAAGAAAAACGTCAGAAAAAAAAAATCACAAAATCATATCATAATCAGAATCATATAAGATGATCAGGATAATCTAATGATGACATTTCAGGACATCCTCAGTCTGCAGGAGCACCAGTTCTCAGAAGGACGCCAGTACAACAAGGACACAATTTATGGATTTAGATGATGCATAAACAATGTCACAGAACATTCCTCCTTTAAGTTAAATGTTTAGTCTTCAGGACATAAAATGAGACGTTTACAATAAATCTACAGGTTTAACAGTTTCATGCTTGTTCTTAAGGGAAAATATGTTTTTGTTAAGCATCATTATTTTGAAGACTTCCACGACTTCTTTCGCTTTCTACATGCGAGTCGCATCATTACAGCTTCTTTAACTAGCAAACCTTTCCAGCACCATGCAAAGACAAATAAACTGGAGCAACTTTTCTGTAAGTTATTCCTATCAGTTTACAGCTCTGCTGGAACGCGAGCCTGCAGCACCATTTTCTCTCCCCTATTTACCCAAATAATGTCTTACTCTGGTAAGCTTGGCTGTAAACACTTTTATTCATGTTTGCAGGCTAAACTATCTTCATGTTGATGGCAGAGCCCCTCTTTCCCCATCAGACATGTTAGTGCATCTGGATAAAAAACCAAATCATATACAATGAATTAGACTGTAAATACACCAGTATAATGGAGATATTTCCAGATATCCCAACCATGAATCCAGACAACACATTTGTCCCAAATCTTGCAAAAAATAAAAATGTGATAATAATATTAATTATCTTAGTATTTGACACATAATTTTGAATCATCTTTTCTTGTCTCCTCGACTGCAGCAGCTGTGTTGTCATGGTAATGTCCAGAGTATCTGGAGTGTTGCAGTGACCCGGATCACTTAAGAAACTCTGGACACATTGGACCTGCCTCGTACCACAAACCTGCTCTGAATTCTCAACTCTATATATTTATTTATCCATCTTTCCTGTTAAGTATCAGGATGGAAACCCGGAAACTCAATAGCTTCTTTACCTCATATCTATGACCTGGCTAACGATGACACTGGGTTGTGTTGCTTTTCCTTCTCCCAGTTCATAGAGGAAGAGCTTGAAGTCGCAGACCACCGCCATCGCCCTCTGCCAACCCTTCTTCACTCCTGTTGGTTTGGGCACCTGCACCGGACACAAACACTCGCTGTAAAAAAAAAACAAACACCTGGACCAGCACAAAGTATGGATCCATTAAAAAACACTATCTTTTACAGACGGCACTCACCCTGACGTGTCCCTCATACGCAGTACCGATCCCCCTCTGCGGGTCGATGCCCAGCGGACCCTTGGTCTGGTCCTGGGGGACTGGACACACAGCTGGAGCTTTGTCCGCACAGGTTACGTGGCAGGAGAAATTACACACTGGAAACAAAGAGACACAGGAAGACCGATGAGGTTCTGCAGATGTTCACTTTTTAACATTTTAACTTTAATTTTTCACTTTCATGACATTTTTTACTTCATGACTTTGTGCAAAAGACGAAAAGATTCTGCTTTTCTTACCTTCACACGTACAACCTTGCCGTATAATTCCCACCATCAGAGAGGTGCACTGGTTGCACTTTGTGGGGGTGTTGAAGGTTTTCACGATGAACTGATGTGCTTTGGGCTGCAGAGACGCACAATGAGTCACTAAACACCATCAAACTACTACAGGCCCCACCGTCCAGCAGACAATGTAAAGTCTAGTAGTAGCAGTAATACTAGCACTGCTAGAGCGTCTAACCTTTGGCGATGAGCGTCCAATACTGCCATACCCTCCTGAGCGCATGGTGGGGGTCATACGGGGAGGATGGTCCACCAGCTGAGAACAGATTCAACAGAAACAATGAGCGCTGATGTCACCACTATTTTATTTCATTCTTATTTTCTATATTTTCACATTTTTTTAAATTATTTACATTTTATAAAAATTTAGATAAAAATTATTACATTTTCATTTTTTCCCAATTTTTCCTACTTTTCTTTAATTAATTATGCTCTTATTTATATTTAATTTAACTCTTTTAATCTAATTTTCTATTTAATATGACTCCTTTTTATTATCATTTATTTAATTTTATGCAGGTTTTTTTTCACTTTACTCTGTACTTAATTTAATAATATTAATTTATTATTCACTATTTTACATTATTAAATTATTTGTACAATATATTTTTACTATACATTTTACTTAAATACATAAAACACATATTAATTAATTAGTTGTGTTTGTGTGCTTACATATCCTTTTTACAGTAAACCTCATCAAAACATCCCAGATGCATAACTTTCAGTCCACACTGAGTAAAAGGATATAAAATTTGGAAATTTCTGCAAATCAATGAGATAAAACAGGAATAAACTCTGTTTCTTGATGGATCAATGAATAAATGGAAATGAAATGTTAAAAGAATGAGTGGGGTCTGAACAAACAAGAAAGCTGAACATTTCACATAAAAAAAGAAAAAAACAGAGTAAAAGATCCAGCACATGTAGCTGCACTTTAATCAGCCTGGAGCTTCTCCTCGGTGCAAAGATGTAAAACCTTACAGACAAGTAAAGCCAGAGTCCAGAGCAGAAATCACAAATAATCAAGCAATATTAGAATTTAAACATCGCCATGACATGCGTACAAGAGATGAAATAATGAAGCAAACAAAATTCTGCAGAAATAAAAATAATAGAAACCACAAGAAGAAAACATGTTGAGTTTAGTCCAGAAAAGTAAAGAAGCAACTTTGTACTCTGGCTGTGGTAGAATATGAGAAAGCAGCTGACTCATTTTCACCTCTATAGGCTCCATATCGCTGGCCATGGAGGGTGAACGTGAGCGGGACTTGAGGTGGGATTTGGGGTCGTCTTCTCGGGATGGAGTGTTGGAGGGGGTGAAATTATCCATGGAGTTCACCTGGTTCAATATAGACAAAGAAAAAGAGGATATGGCTACTAAGAAATCAAACGAGAGAGATATATTTAGCATCCATGCTAACAGAACAACAGTGTGGCCCAGATAATGTCGAAGCCACAAGCCGAAACTGCACCCCCATGTTTTCTTCATCGCCCAGTGACCATGCTGATCGAAAACACCCAAAGCAAACCTGTTCACCACAACCCATGCATCGCTATTCACCAAGCTATGAAACAAAATAACACCAACAGGCAGCAGACACACACATACAACACATTACAAACCCAAACATCCATTAGAAATATAAAAAATTTGCATTTTTTAAGATCCCCTGCCATGCAAACAGACAGTCACAACGACCACACATCAGCAGTGAGACGAGGACCAGACACATTTAAAGAGGCTCGCAGTGGGATGCTTACAGGTCTGCCTTTGCTAGCTGGGCCAACGGATGGTGAGCGCTTCAGTGGCAAGAAGAGAGACGGAGCAGAGCAGAGACAAACATCAGGGAATATTACACAGGCTGTCAAAACACGTATTCATACAGACTGAGACGGAAAATGGACAATGGAAGGAAATCTTTTTACACAGCCAGCGATTCCCAGATAGTTTTTTGAGGTAAATGTCTAAGCTGTACATCCTTTTAGCTCTGGTGTAAGTATTAGTTGTGATTGGGAAGCACGGTTTATCCACAAAGAAGACAAACAAAGAGGCGATGACGGAAGAAAACACACATGGATGTGGGAACAGAGACAAAGCCTGGCTACGGAGTAAGGGCAGGGACAAAACACCTGGACCTTGCATCTCCATATTTAATAACTACAAGTACAAATAAACAAACCCTAACTTTTACACGTCCTCTCAAGAACCAATCAGATCTCTCAACCAATCATGGAGCGAGGATGACAAGATTCTCGTCCACAACTAAACTTTACATAGTTAATAAAAGTAGCGCTATTGTCTGTTTAGGGTCTGTTTAAGCTCTCTAAAGGTCAGTCGTTTCTCTCTGGAGACGAAAAATAAATGATTTAAGTTCATTCCTCCATAAATGTAGAAACCAAATAACATTTATGAAGTGATTGATCAGGAACTGAAGTAGTATGATTGGTTCTTGAGAAGGTGTGAAATGTTTTGTATTTTTAAAGCTGATAAGCTTCTTGCATCCTTGAATTGTAAAATATATTTGTATTCTAAGACGTGTACTTGGACCGGAATTTTTAAGATATTTATCCATCTTCTGCTGATTATCCGGGGTCGAGTTTTGAGGGGGGGGGGCACAGCAGCTTAAGTAGCAAAGCTCATTGTGGGGGGATAACGAGGTCTTCCCAAGCCAGTTGCGATATAATCTCCAAAGCGTGTGCTGGGTCTCCCTCAGGGATGTGACCAGAACACCTCACCAGGGAGATGTCCAGGAGGCATCCTAACCAGATGCACCTCATCTGGCTCCTCTCCATGTGGAGGAGCAGTTTGACTCCGAGCCCCCCTCATATGACCGAGCTTCTCCCCCCATCTTTAAGGGCTGTTATATACCAGCTGTGTATGTTTGCATGTATATACGTGCTGCAAACAACGCAAGCGTGCTGCGTCAAAACGTTCAGTGCTGGAGGTCTCCACAGGAGGCCATTGTGGTTAACAACGGTTTACCGATCTGTTGCTAACAAGGCACGAGTGTCACTCTGCAACAGGGAGGAATCATTATTAAAATGCCGGTAAGTGCAAACAATGTGGAAAGTCGCTTTTTAAAACTTACCGCCATTTTCATCATATTCATTATTAGTGTTCAAGTCAATATTGCACCTCGTTCATATATATATGCTAAACATTACCATCCGAAGCCCTTTAGGAAGAGCCCGGCCACCGCGAAGGAAACTCATTTCAGTCGCCTGTATTCGCAATCTCGTACAACTAGTGACCATAGGTGAGGGTAGGAACGTAGATCCAACTGGTAAATCTAATTTTATTCTTAAGACTTACATATATTTGAGGCTCGTTAAATATACTTTTATTTCATTTTGCAGAATTAATCGTTTGTGCAGATGTGATGTGTACTTGTCACATGTAGGAATAAGGAGATAAACGGTGCAAAGCTTATATCCATGTCCTAGCTCCATAGCATCTGACAGTCCTGTTGCTAATGTTGCTCTAAAACTACTCATTGAACAAGTTCGTAAAGAAAATTCCCAAATGAGTTTCAGTGGAATCTGTTCTTCCTCACGCAGACACACTCACAGACATATATACTCACTTTTTCTTCTCTAGTTGTTCAAATCCTACAAAGTTCAGCTACTACATGGGTATAAACACACACGGAGTTCCATCTAACCAAAAATAACTTACATCTTCCCAAAACTCAATTAAAGAAGATGAAGATGAAGAATAAGAGTCCTGATATACCAGAGTGATGCAATGAAAACAACCAAAAACAAAAAAATAAGAACAGAGAAATTAAAAGCATGAAGTTTAATCTCGTGCAGATAAATGAAAAAGGCCCCTGTGTGGGTTTGTTTGTGGTGGAAAGACTTACATCGAACTGGTCGAGGGCGGAGGTGGGGGCGTTAAGAAAAGCCAAGAAAGAATTCTGGGAATCCTGGTGCTTGACACCTATAGTTACAGAACAAATAACAAAACCGCGGTTAAGCATTAAAACCTCAAAGGCTGATTTAAACAAAATGAGTCACAGGACTGGTTTCATATGACCAACATGCAACACAAGGTTTTATGTCTCAAGCAAGGGTGCTGACACGAAGAACGCTCCGTGTTAATCTCTCAGAAATGTCCGAAGACTTCAAACCTTCATCCAAAAGACTGGATGTATGTTTCAGCAGTTGTGTTTTGTTGGCTTTGCTCACCTCTCCTCATCCGCAGCTCCTCCGTCTCCTTTTTCAGCCGCTCAATCTCAGACAGGAGTTCCTGGTTTTTACTCTCCACCTCCTGCAATTTGCTGGCAGATCACACACGACAACATGTCAGATTTAAAATCTCTCCGCGGACGTTTCACACCTTCAGCTGTGACAGCGAGGCGTCCGTACCATTCTGTGGAGATGCAGTCGGCTTCGACCTTGTTCAGCTTGTCCTGGATGCTCTGCTTGGCTCGGATCTCAGCGTCCAGAGCCGACTGCAGCTCGAGGCGAGCGGACATGTCCAGCTTGGCGAAGCGTCGCATCTTCCAGGGCATGTCCTGAAACAGAGGGCGAGAAAATTGGTTTAAAGTTACATAAAATATCCAGTAAGAGCTACAGTAGAAGAAACTGGTATTTTACCGTGGCCCTCACTCCCAGGCTGGTGTTTCTTAGTCCCTCCAGCTCCTCGGTCATCTTAGTGGCCAGAGCCTGCAGGTAGCCCCGAGCATCCTTCTCATCACTCACCCTGTAGAAGACACACACAGCTAATGTAACAAGATATAATAAAGCCTAAATCTGGTTTTAACACTTAAAAGCAAAGTTTATTATTTCATCATAACCTTTTTTTTTGTTTTTGCAAACAGACTTTTGACATCTAATGATACATTGATTAAAATAAAGTAAAACTCAAAGGTTTAGCTCTTAAATTTCTTAGCATCTTAAAGAATGTAGTGAATTATTTCTCTCCTTAAGATGCTGCATGAACAGCTGTCTCATTCATTTTCAACATTAAACTTTTAGAGATTTCTAATCTTAATGGGATCCCTGGTTAAATAAACGTAAAAACAAACAACTATAATATCATCGTTCTTCCCTCATATTCTACTGAAAACATGTTGTAACCTTTCTGCAAACACTCTGAAGCAGAAAGACGCCTGCATATATGCGACCACAAAACATTTAAGATCAATATAAATGAAAGGGGCTGAAACATAAACCATTATGTTTGTATATAACTCCTTAGTTTGGACGAAATCAACATATCAAACATCGGGATAAATGGAGTTAATATAAGATGCAATAAAGCATTTGCAGTGGCAGTGCGCCGCCACCAGGGGGCAACACTGGTCACTAAACTCTCCAAACTTCACATTTGTACATGCATGTCTGGAATGTGCTGCAGCCGCAGAGCCTAATGCCACTTTCTGTGGTTGTATTGTGTGTGTTTTTCTGTTTGTGTGTGTATGGTATGTGTGCTATGTGAAGACTTCAGGCTCGTCCAACGGAGGAAGGCCGAGCAGCTGGCTTGGTGTCAGCTGTTATGGGAAATGATCTGAGTGGAAAGGGAGGGTCGAGTGGAGCTGAGATCCTCTGCAGACATGCAAGACATGCCGCAGCTTTACTGTAAGGAGAAACTCCAGACTGGGTGTGTATGTGAGAGAGAAAGAGACGTCTTTCGGTTTGTAATGCATCGTGAGTGGAAAAGTATACGTGCATTACTGTAGCTGTACTTGAGAAGGCTGCTGCTCCTACCATTGGATGATTTCTGTGATCTGGGCCTCCCAGTGGGCTACGCTCTCCTTTTTACCCGCCAGCTCCCTCATCTCGTCCTCCAGCTGTTGGTTGGAGCTGTTCACCTTGTCAAACATGCTTTTCAGCTGAGCGAATAAACACACAAGGAAAAGAAATAAAGACTTTTTAACAATGATAAAATATAAAGCTGTCATCACACAGCTGCTAAAAGGATCGATAGACATTTAAAATGCAGGTTGTGTGATGAGTCTAACAGGTTTTAGCTGCTGCAGGGATGTGAAGGTTGCTCGAACTTTAAAGGTGAAAATCTACCAGACTAGACATATTTCATAAGTCTATGCTCAGATCCTTCGCACACAAATGATCACCAAGAGTTTGATTCATGAGAAAAAAGTCGAGGCGTTGACATAATGCTGCATTAAAGGTCTCCAACCGCATTGTTTGCTGGCATACCTTACATTCAGCGTGCGCATTGACTATTACAGAGATGTGATGAGACAAGACAGCAGTTTAACAGTTTCGCAACTGATGTATGGAGGATCTGTGAAGACAGCTGAGCTCATAAAATACTCTTTTAGACCACTTATAAACAAACACCTTACATTCTTTTAGAAGAACCATAACTCTTTGGATAAGAAACATCCAACGGTGTTTTGTTTTTTTACGGCAAAAATTAGATCCACACAGATGCTTTTTACAGCACCTCTGTAAGCTTTGAGAGCAATTAAACATCAGGAGTGTGTGTTATGCCCGTAAGGATGTGAACCAGGTGTATAACCATCAGATAATGAGAAAGTTTGGCAGGTCCTAATGATATGAAGCGAGATGACTCTGGATACTTTATCAATAATTAAATAATAATAGATTTAAAGGCAGTCAGAAGTGAATGAAGCGATATTTGTCAAGGAGCGACTTACAATGTGACAATGTTTTTTGCATTTCAGTGTTTTGTATTTATAATAAAAAATGCTTAGTCATGCTAATTAAACGTTTTAAATGGTGTAGCAGATGCTAAGATGATGAGATGCTAAGTACAGGTTAGCATCTCCTGCCTCGTCTTTGCTCCTCTTTATAAAACAGCCGCATGATGACTCGGCAGAACAGGGAATCTCATACAACACAGTGTTTATTAAGGTGTGTGTGGAGGTTTAACAGGTATGAGGTGTGTTTATTTGTACATTGCAATGCAGCTGCTGGTAAATGAAAGAAATAATGTTTTGTCTTATTTGCTGCATTGTTTTGAAACTCTAAAACCTTTCAGCTCACCACAAATAGACCAAACATGCATGATGAACATAAAATAACGATCATGAACCATCATCGGTTAACTTTGCCTAATTATTTCCTTTATGTTACACAAGTCTGCATGACAGTGAATCATTGTCATGACGAGGAAAGCAGCTGGAGATGATGTGAGCTTTGTGACATGGTGCATTATCCTGCTGGAAGTATCCATCATGATGCTACACTGTGTTCATAAAGGGATGGACATGGTCAGCATTAATAAGACAGGATGGATCCATGTTTTCATGATGTTTCCATCAGATTCAGATCCATCCATCTGAATGTGGAGCTGAAATGGAGACTCATCAGACCAGCAACATTTTCCATCTTCTATTGTCCAGTTCTGGTGAGTCTGTGTGAATTGTAGCCTCAGTTTCCTGTTCTTACTGACAGGAGAGACACCCGGTGTGTCTTCTGCTGCTGTAGAACATCTGCTTCATGGTTGGACGTGTCCATTCTCCTCTGGCCTCTAACATCAACGAGACATTTTGGTCCAAAAAACTGCTGCTCACTGGATATTTTCTCTTCTTCTGATTTTAGATCTGTTACATGTAATATGTAAGCTACCGTGTATGTAATAATGCAATGAAATGTCTATAAGAAAAACCAGGTAATACATCCATTCAAAAATGCCAAAAGAAAATAAGTGTAATTTGCACAAATTAACAAAAGGTATAAAAACCAGAGGAGAAAGAAATAAAGTGAGTTAATTTTAAGTATTAACCATCCATATATAGATAAGCAGCTCCACATTAAGGTGCAGAATGCATGGCATTGCATGGCTCTATCGTAACAGAGGAGTTTGGTGAAAAGTACTCTTTGTATAAAAGCATCTAAATATATCTAATTAAATGTGTTAAACCAACACTAAACTTTCAAACACTACCATCTTTTTCCATTGTATACACCATACATACTCTACTCTGTGCTCCCATTCACTTCATTGGCTGTTGGATCCATTAAATTTGGTTCAGGTGTGTTGAAGCTGGGATACATAGAAAACCTGCAGCACTCATGGGACCGAGCCCTGGTGTTCACCATCACAGTTCTCTCCTCCCATTGACAGACTGTAGGGAGTGATGGTTAAGTTTAGCAGCTAGCTAGCAGGTTAGCTTACTGACACGACTGTCCTGATTCGTCAGAAACTCAATCAGCCACAACGTTCATCTTTTTAAGATGCTCGCGCGTTGCAGTCGTCCAGCATGCACGGCGTGTTCTACCTTGCAAGTTTTCCTTTGCGCATGCTTCTCTTGAATATAATTCTCTGCTGGTTCGCCATAATCCTGTTATTTTGGTATAATTTCTGAAGACATTCTTTCTGCGGTAACCAGGAAGGCAGCAGAAGGTACGGTTATACTTCATAGAGAGAATTTATTTTTAAAAAGGATTGCGTAGAAATGGGTTCATACAGCATCAGTTATAAATAAGTATAAGGACTTTCAATAGGTAGGTTCTTTCTTTTAAAAAAAACTATGGACTTAAATGAGTATAAGTTTATAATATTTTACAGAGTCCTTCTTATTCTCTCTAAAGAGTTTGACGTTTTGGTTTGTTTTGCGAACAGGTCTGTGTTCACACTACAGATTCGCGCTCAGAAAGTGAGATTTTAATATCTCTGCTTTCCTGTCAGAATTCTGTGCCTTACAGCATGTCTTCGAACACGGGAGTGCAGCACTCCGTTCTGCTCTGAGCTCCCCTGTCAGGAGGAAATGAAACGGCCGGGATGCATTTGTCTCATTTTATTCACAAAAATGGCTCTGACCAGAGCAGGTGGCGAGGGAATATAAACCATTATCCTCAAGTTAAGCGCCTGCAAACCTCCGAGATCCATTGATACTTCATTAGAATGAAGAAAAAAGGGGTTAGTGTTGGAGGAAAATGGGGATTTCAATGGATTTAAAGGTGAAAAAACATAATACCCCAAGGAGATATATATATATAA
>JBAMHX010000025.1:3321223-3332309 GCA_037177515.1 Pseudomugil tenellus | reverse complement strand
TATCCTGCTGGAAGTATCCATCATGATGCTACACTGTGTTCATAAAGGGATGGACATGGTCAGCAGTAATACTCAGGAAGGCTGTGGTGGTTAAATGGTGGTATGTTCGTACTGAAAGTGAGGTGAGAAAACATCTGCACACCATTACACCACCAGCAGCATGAAGCGCTGATCTAAGACAGGATGGATCCATGTTTTCATGGTGTTTCCAGCAGATTCTGATCCTTCCATCTGAATGTGGAGCTGAAATGGAGACTCATCAGACCAGCAACATTTCCCATCTTCTATTGTCCAGTTCTGGTGAGTCTGTGTGACTGTTCTTACTGACAGGAGGGACACCCGGTCAGCTGCTTAGAGTTACTTAAATCCTCTTTTTCTTCCTCATTCAGGTCGTCTTGACCATGTCTACACGACTAAATATGTTGAGTTATTTTGTTGAGGCATTTATTAACATTTTCTTTTATTAAATTACAGTATTGAATAGTGCAAAAGACCACTACGAACTTGTATCTTATTGCTGTCAGCAGTTTTATCTCATTGTTTTTTTCTCCCATCTTTTGTTTTTAGACAAAACAACGCCATTATTATTACTTTATATTACATCTATGACCATTTTTAAAAAAGTAATAATTTACTTATTAATGTAGAACACGTGTCAAAGTCAGGTCCTCGAGGGCTGGTATCCAGCAGGCTTTGTTGTTTCCTGCGCCAACACACCTGATGCAAATCAAAGGGATCCAACGGGTTCTTGTCAAACTTTTCATTAATTTCATTCAGCTGTGTTGGAGCATGGAGACAAGAAAAACCTGGAGGGACACCCGCCCTCGAGGACTGGATTCCGACACCCCTGACGTAAAAAGTAATTTGATATCTGTATGAACATCCACAGAGGTTTATTTCCAGTATTTCATGGAGACATTCAGCATTTTATAAGTCGCAGACTTTAAAAACACTTTCATATTTTATTCCATATGTCAGACTGCCTCCTGCTTATTAGAAAGCATTTAAGTCGGGGGGCCTTTTTGAACTTCCAGGAGCCCTTTCCAAAGTCAACAAAGCGAGATCCAGAGAGTCATTCCATCCGACTGAGCAGCGGGGCTGCAGGCTGTTTTCATGGAGGATATTGAACAGTGATTTCTTTGGCACTGTTGGGTATCAGGGGGTGGAGGGAGGAATGCAATAGAGTTGGAGCTGTCCAAGATGGGGTGACCTGAGGTGACCGTTTTGTGAAGTGTGTAAAAGCTGATCAGTGTGCTAACTAGATAACAGAAGAGTCGATATGGTACCTTCTCCAGTTCATTGGATAGATCCTTGTTTTTCTCGATGAGCTGGGCCCTCTCTCTGTCGTACTCCTTCTTGCACTCCGTCTCAAACTCTTCACTTTTTTTTTTGCTGCAAGAAACACAAAAACACACATTGTTTAACTCCTAACGCTGTGAATCTAACCAGAACATACTGGTGCAGCTGAAAGTAAACCTAAATTCTCTTATTCTATGGTTAAACTTCAGAAAGTTCTGTCCATCCTGTCGTCTTTTGCTCTTCTGTGAAACTTTGGCTTCATGCATTTCTTCCAACTCTAATTCAAAGGCTGCAAACACAGTCCAGCCCCATGTTTTTAAGCCCAAACACATTAATACAGTCAGAACCTGATACAGCAGGGTGTTTGAAAGGAATGAGAGAGCAGTGAGGCTAATACGTTAGTAACACCAGGCAGGAAGATGTGACTACAGGCTGCAAAAACATAAGCTGCAAAGCAACCAGCAGGAAAACACAATTGCATTCAAATCTGATTAAACCACCACTTCTTCAGGTGGAATCGGGTCTCGTCAAGTACCAACAGGTCCGATCCTGTGTGGTACTACAAAGCAAACAGCTGTGTGCTTTGAACGCTGCAGTTTTAGGTTTTCTGAACATCACTCCAACCTGTAACCATGATTTGAGCCCGACTGTCCCCGCTTAGAACCTTGACGAAGTAAAAGTATCTACTCGGTCCGGAAAACCTGGTAGAGTAGAGTTAGAGTGGGTACTAGTGGAAAGGGGGGGTTAGAGGACCAGTGTTGCGGCTCACTGAGTTGCAGGACCTGGACACCTTGCAGTCATTAAACTGTCAGGATACCAAAGTATTGTAAGACGGTCTGTCGGACTGCTAGACATACATCACGGAGCAGGACGACGATCCCAAACACAGCCGCAGATCTACAACAGGACGACTGAAAAAGACGGTAAAGAAGTTGGCGTCCAGGCCTCAACCTGGCCGAAATGCTGCAGTGGGACCTTATGAGACACGCTATTAAATAAATGCTGCAAACCTGAATGAACTGGAGCAAGAATGGAATGAAATTCCCCCACAACAATGTGGTGGACTTTTCACACACTAACTCTGCATTTTCATTTCGTTTTTGCAAAATAGATGACGAGACAGTCTAATATTTCATAAGTTGCTCTTCTCAGGTGGTATCTGCTATTATTATTATATTTAAAATGAACTGAATTTAAAGATACTTTCTTGTTTTTTTCATTCATCTCATCTGTAAAGGAAAAGAAAAACAAATGCTCTGATTCCTAAAAAAACATTAATCTGAATAAGAACCAGGTTAACTACATGAGAGACAAGTCAAATCTAAAGTAAGAGGAGCAGCTAGATTAGAAATAAAATACAGCACTTCACAGCTATGTTTAAAGAAACTGGGGGGGGCGGGGGTAGTTTTTAAACATCTATAATTACCTCGCAGAATCATCACTGTAAGAAAACCAAGAAAAATAATTGGATAAATGTTTAGAAATGTAGAAAATATGACAATGATATATTGATCAGATGGGACAATCGGGAATGGGGTGGGTGGGGGGAATCAGGCAGATAATGCACCTCTTTTCCAATTTGTCTTTGAGCATGTGGATCTCCTTCTGCAGGTTGAGGTGCTGGCTCTCGGCGTCTCGCAGCTCTTTGCGAAGGGCCTTCAGCTCAGCGCCGTGCTGCATCTCTCTGCGTGCCAGCTCCTCCTCCCAGAAGAGCGTTTTCTTCTCCATTTCCCCCCGCAGGCGGCCCACCTCTTGGGTCTGATCCACGGAAGCCGGGGCAGCAGGGGAGCCGGCCTGCTTCAACTGCAGAAGACAAAAGAGGACTTGGTGAAGCTGGATGGAGGTTAGTGGAGGATGGAATGGAAAAAAAACTACTAATGAAAAAAAATCATATCAGGCTGAAACTTTAGAAGACGAGGAGTGAAGTTTGAACTCACTTTAAGCCCTTCGAGCTCCTCCTCCAGCTGTCTGCTGTACTGCTCGTTTCGCTCTCGCAGCTTCTTCTCTTTCTGAGTCTCCGCTGCCTGCTCCTCAGCCTGCACCTCCATCTGATATTGTTTAAAAGCAAATGTCTCACAAATTCTCCTCTCAGGAGCCAATAAAGACAAAAAACCTTTAAATACATATATCCTACACATAATCCTAATAAAACTATGTAAACATACAGACTATATATACATACATCAAACAATGTTGCACAGAATGTGGCTTTATTTTACTGACGTTTCCATGACGATTGTACGTATTGAAATACCAGTAAAATAAAGTCAAAGCAACATTATTTCTAAATGTAACCATCTATGGTGAGGAGATGCGGGTAGAAGACACAGTAGTAGCTTGATTTGTGTACCAGTCGGTGGGTGTGGACAGAACAGGGTGTGCTACCAACCACAGGGAATCTACTCTACCTCCTTCTTGGCTCTCTCAGCCTTTCGCACCTCAAGGCGGAGAGCCTCAACCTTTTGACTCTGGTTCTCCATCTCCTCCTCCCTGTCGCGCAGCTGGCGAGCAAGGCGCTGCTCAGAAGACCTGAAATCAGATTGATTATAAATGCTGCATTTAATGGTTTTTCTTTTTTTTATTGATAAACATGAGGTCAGCATTACACACACACAGTCTCAGCATTTAATCGGATTATCAGTGAATCAGAGAACGGAGTCTACCTGAGGTCCAACAGTCTCTCGTTGAGGTCAGAAAACTTCTGCATAGCCAGCTTTCTCTGGCTGTGAGCTTCTTTCAGCTCCTTTGACTGAGACTTTAACTTCTCACTGGTGTCCACGAGGTCCTTATCAGAAGAGTGATATAAAATAAACATTACAGATCCATTTATATAAACCGTTACCTCCTCAGACCTAGCATCCTCATGCAGCTGCATCACATTTTATATTATCTGCACCAAAATACTGAATTCTATGTATTTGGAACTCCTTGTATCTAAATGTAAAACATACACTGTATCATCTACATCACATACAATAAAACATGTTACATATAATAAGACAATTAAATATTACTTAAAACTCTTTGCATACAAAACCAGGAAATTACCACATTTGTCCACATTTTCATGTAAAATCCACAACATGAAGATTCAGCTGAGGAGGAGTTAAGGCACAATTAGCTTACGTGAAAGTTTTGTTTGTGCCTGCATGTATGTACATGCATTACACTGTTTTAAGATCATTTTCTTCAGCGAGTTTGTTTACATATGTACCAAAAGTCTGATCAGTTTGATTTCTGGAGTTATACTGTTCAAGCGATCATACAGAAAGAACAATATTATTATGCTATTTGAGATAATATCAAGTCATCTGATCATCCAGTGTCTTTATGCATGTAGACTCTGAACTATTTAGGCAGCTTTATCACATCAGTACATATAAAAAGAACACGCAAAAATGTTTTGATGTGTCCTATTAAGTGTTAATGGGAGGAGAAGGCTGAATGAAAAATCCAGATATTTTGGAAGCTATTAGCACCACATTAGCAGCTAATGCTAAAATGGTTTGTTGCTTATGTGAAGCTATGTTCAACAAGAACCTGATAACGACTAGAAAATGTGTTCTTTTTGTGTGGCTGGTGACAATTTAATGGTCAAAAAGTTGCAAACAACACCTTCTGTAGGTCGTCCCTCTCCTGCGTTACGCTCTTAATCTGTTTCTCCAGAGTCTTGATGTGTTTAGATGAATCCTCCAAGTCCCTCCGAGCTGACGTCACATCCTCCAGCTGCTTCTCCAGCTGACCCGATTCTGACACAAAATATACAAACCAAGTTTCAAATTTTATGAATTTATTATAAACAAAAACTTTTAACCGTGCGTTTCTGTACTTTCTGTTTAGTGTCTAACATGAACACAGAAACAAAGTCCTGACCAGCAATTTGCTTCTTGAGAATATCAATCTCGCTCTTCAGGCTCCTGATCTCAACCTCCCTGTTAGCGCTGAGCGGTGCCTCGCCTGATGGGTGCTGCAGTGCCTGCACCGTCTGAGTCGACTCTGTAGCAAGTAAAAAACATCAGCTGTGCTGCTCTTACGTGTAGGTGCATTCGCTTTAAGAAATACATGTTATTTTATACATCCTCACCTTGCAGTTTGCGGCTCAGCTCTAGTTTCTCCTGCTCTAGACGGCGTATTCGCCTCTCGTAGGCCTCAGTAGCCAGGCTGTCCTCTAGGCTGCGCTGGACATCAAGGTCTATCTGATCCTGTCCTGCTTTGTCCGCCTCTATAGCGAGCTGTCGCAAGCAACCCCGGTCAGATATAGTACTACAAAGTAAGTGGAAAAGGGGAGAAAGAGACACATTTAGACACCATGAGAACAATGGAGGAGAAAAGGTGATTATACATTATATATATATGTATATGATGATGCTGCGGGAAGACAAATTTATCAATAGAAGTGAAAAAAATGTGCTTGATAGCGTTGAACATAAGAGACCAAAAGCAAGTGACACAGACGGAGAAAGATGGTGGGAAGTGGGGGGAAAAAAGTGGAAGATGAGAGGTCATAGAAGAACAGAGGAGAGGAAGATAGGAAGTGTGAGACGGAGAGGAAAATAGAGACAAAGATGGGGAATAGAGAGAAAGAAGAAAAAAAAACAGTGTTATCATTAAGACTGGCAGAGATAAGAAGAAGCTGGTGGGTTTTTGTTGCTTCCTGACGGTTCTACGGCACACTGTGATCATCACCTTATTAGGGAGGGAAGCTAAATGAGTCCTTCAGGAACGCTGCACAGTGAACTCACAGGGGAAATCCTTCTACTTAATATGACTCATTACAAATAAAGCCACGACTGACAGGCTGCTATTGTTCATCTCTGTTACGCATCTTCAGACTGGATTTTTAAAGGTCGGTAAAAATGACTCCATTTCATTCCTTTCACATGCAAACACACTTAAAACAACAAGTGTGGAAGAATACCGTCCCTATTATTCTATTTCTTTAGCAACACTTACCATTTACTTGTATAGGTGAAACCTACAAAGGGGAGGTGGTGGCCAGAGAAGGCAGTGTGGGAGGGAGGAGGCATCGTCTCCTGAAAGTCATAAACAGAAATAATCAGTTATTCAAGATCTTTTCATCAAGGGGACGATGATTTTTGTATCCCAGCCGAGTTTAGAAACATCAATGTCTTCTTATCTTCATCACTACCCAAACTACACCCCCACATCGGAAATGCCAAGCTGAAACTCTTTTGCTTTTTCACTAATGACAAATAGTTTTCAGACGTTTTATGAGTCTTATAACTACCGGCAAACATAAAGAGATGCTAATAATACCAGGGATGCATGATATGTCAGCATTATTTTCGTTATTAGCAGTTAGCATGTTGGTCTTTTTGTTTTTAAACATATCGTTATCGGTATTTGTTTGTGTATGCGTGTCAGGAGGTGGAGGTGGGTTTAGGGAGGCCATGTGGTATTTGTTTGGTCCTTTGACATTGGTAGCAATGGGATGGGGTGTTTACCTCAAGCGCAGTAGCTATGTCGGTGTTGTGGTTGTCTTTTTTTTTACGGTGTCCAAAGCAGATACTCAAAAAGCATTGAATCATTCAACACCAGAAATTTGATATGTCACCTCTCAGATGTTTCCACACACTGGCAGGACGCTAATGCTGCTAAAGCTAACTATCAAAATTTGATTGTTGTAACATTCAGACAAAAAAAGAAGCAAAAATAAAAAATATCACATTTTATAAAGACATTAAACTCTTACAGAGTTCTTTAAACAGTCGTCATCCACATCAAAGTTGGAGGTATCTGTGGGACTGCTGACTTCCGGGATGTAAGGAGCGTCACATGTAAGAATGTTTTCCCAATTAATGCCTGAAAAAAAAAAAAAAAACAAGGTAAATATTGATTTTTTTTTTTAAGCAGTAAACAAAAAAAGTTTTGCATTCTACATAAAGCATGGCCTTGACATCACATGTAAAATCCAAATCTACTGACAGACAACCTTGTTTAGATGATTTGGATAACATCTTATTAATACATAGCCGGTAACAAACAGGTTCATTCTGTGTTTGTACTGGAAACATAAAATAGCTCAGATTACAGAGGATTTTCTAACATTTACAGAAATATCTCTGTCTGTACCAGTGAAAAATGGATGCTGCTTGAAGTCCTCAATGCCGTTTTGTCCCAATCTGTGCTCTCGACTGCAAATGAGCCGGCGAATCAGATCCTTCGCTTCCTCCGACACGTCTGATATCTGCTGTGGGAACTGGAATCGCTCCTGCACAAAGCATTTGTCAAATTAAATCGACGTGAACAGTGAAATCAGATGGTCAGTGGGCTTTATTACAGTTGCACTCTCACCTTATGGTTCATAATCTTCCCGTAGGTTTCTACCAGGGATTCTGCATAAAAAGGGGTCTCGCCGTACAGCATTTCATACATGCAGACGCCCAGGGACCACCAGTCGCATTCAGGTCCGTACTTGCCTTTCCCATCTTCCATAGCCTGAAGGATCTCTGGGGAAATGTAGTCTGGAGTTCCTACCGCCACTGAGGACTGGACCTAGACGTGGAACAGAACACCACAAATGATCCCAAAAATCTGCTAAATATGAGGCAAAATTCCACATCAGGCTGCCTGCTAGTGTAATAACAGTGATGCTGATGATTTCCACTACAAAAATCATTAATTTCTTTAAATTACTGTCCTATTTAAATGCAAGAGGCTCCTCAGATAAAAAAGAAAAGCATATGGAGTCTCTCTCCATCATGAAGTGCCATTCAATCTCTTCATTAACATTCAAGAACTTCTTTGATCTCTCAGCTCTTCCTGTCATATTTCTTATATGTAACATCAGGAGCCACAGCTTGCAGACACAGCCAAACAGCTGAACCACACACTCCTCCTAGGAGACCCCGAGGGGTTGGACAAGAGGGTTAGTAAAACTCTGGTATGTTTGCTTTGGACCAAAGGGAGCAACAGCAGTAGTGTGGTAAAAACTTACAGTCCCATCCTCCATGAGTTTGAGGCAGGAGCCAAAGTCAGCCAGACGGATGTGGCCGTTCATATCCAGCAGAATATTGTCAGGCTTAATGTCCCTGATAAAAAAGGGTGGGGGGTACACAAAGGGAGGAAGAGAGAAGACAGACTGAGTAAGCAGTTCCTGAAGAAAACTAGACAATCGTCCAATCAAAACATACAGTAAGACATCCAAAACACACACTAGAATTCCTCACCTCATATTACAGTGAACTCCAATCAATTATCATCAAATGAGGTTACATAACTTTGGGGGGAGGGGGGAGGGAGTAAATGTCTTTATCTGCCTGTAAACCTTGTGTATATTCACTTACATGCATTTGTGATTCGATTAAGTGTAATTTCCTCCTGCGCATTTGTCAAGCTGCATGTCAACTCCTTAATTGACCACAAGAAAGAATAAACAGTGAAAATAGCTGGTCTGTGTTGTGGGAATTAGCGGCACATAAAGCTTGACAACATGCACTCTGTTTGAGAAAATATGCAGCGCACAAACATACTCCCACTTGCCAAAAATAAGACCTTGTGTCCTGAAGGAGAGGTACCCCTCTGTATCTGATGGAACAGAGCAGGAGGAGGAAGAAGAAGAGGAGGTTTGGTGTTCCTGACAACGCATTCTTTTACAGACGTGGCCACTGGAGCTTTTTTCTCACCCTGCATCTGTTCTGCATTACTACTGCTGACGATGTGTTTATATTACAGATACATATTGCGGCTTGATTCTTGTCAGCAGAATTAATACTTATTTAAAGCAGGAGGGTTTTTTTCTGCGTCTACTACCTACAACAAGTAGACTTTCTCTGTTTCAGCAGAGAATTACATTTTCAGAACTAAACTAGATAATCAGAAAACTGGAAGACATGCAAACCACAAACAGACCGCTATGTATTTTCCTTTAATCCGACAGCCATTTCATTGATTTAACTGGTTTACTCTTGGTCATAAGATATTTGGTTGACTTTTCTGTAGAGAACAGGGAGTCCCTCAGTCACTAAGATTAATTTAAATCTGAGCAAAATCTGAAACTAGTAATGAGTCAAAATGTCCTGGATTCAGGCCTCATTTCATTATATTTAGCTTGCAATCAGCCAAACCTCTGTTTATCTTTTGTAGTATTGAACAGCAGTTCTATGGATTTCTGAAGCTCTTACATTTTTTTAGCTGCTTTTTTATTACTCATTTTCTTTTCTTTTTTAATACTGACTTATGAATTATTCAAGCTTTAAAAATCGGTCACCAATCATTTGAAAACTTGGTGAATCCTCTAAAAATCTGAGGGATCAACTGAAGAACAAAATAAGATTCAGACCCAGAAAAAAAGAAAGAAAACAACTTACATGGACTAGTGATGGACATTAGCAACCCGGCAAATCTGGCTTATTGATGACAATATTACAGGTTTACTAATATGCAGTGTCCCATTCAAATAAATCATTAAATAAGAGATCTGAAAGTGATGTTCTTAAGAAATATGAACAAATCTAGCAAAGACCTGTCACAAAGACGCTTTTTTTTAGTTGATCTACTGTTGGCTGAGACTTCCATTAGATATGGTCTCCATGGAAACATGACTCTTAAGTCACTCTTAAGGGAGAAAAGTCTGAGATAAGGATAAGACACATGACAAGACCTGGACTGAACATCAGTGGCAACAGGTCTGATGGAGGATGACTCCTCCCTAGAGCCTGGGTCTCAACATAAATGAAGCAGTGTGGGATCATTTAGACAGAGAACGGAATAAACGACAGAAAACATTCTCCTTTAAGAAGTCTGGGTAAGTATTTCCTAAAACTACTTAGTTATATTATGATAATATTTGTGTAGAGAAGGCACAGCGTGTGTTAAAGATGAAGGGTGGTCACTTTCAATCCCAGAATAACAAAGTTGCCAGATAAAAAGATCTGCTAGTCCTACATCATTATAAGAACTTAATTTATTTACTGCACAGGAAATCTTCCTGTATGTCAAACATGAGCTCACTCACATGCGACTTGTTATTATGTACTTTACTGCAGCATCACTATCTGTCAAAGTTCAGCAGTGGAGCTTTAAATCTTAATGTGTCATTTTACATCCCTAAATAACAGTTTCAGCAAAACCATTTTAAAATCCTGAACACCTCGGTGATGACAGGCCTGACCTGAAACAGACATCACCGTGTCCCACCATCAGCACTATATATAGACTCTGTCCTTGTTTGACCACTGCAGTGATTTCCCTGGAGGGCAGAACCATGTCGGGATCCTGTGTCTGCGCACCTCTTATCAGCACATTGAACCACAACACACCTCAGTGCACCTGGTACAGCAGACATGTTCAAATATTCTATAGAGTGTGAAAAGCAAACATAAGTACAATGCAAGAACAAAAATATGACCCGTTAAGGGAGGGATTGTGTCTGGATGTAACAGATTTCTAAACTGAGCTGCTATTTGTGTCCTATGATGCAAACATAGCCACACATCTACACTCCTTCCTCCCGACTCATGCACAAACGCTAACGCTAATAAGAGTTGGATGTTTCAGACTTCTCAGCAAGCTGCTTGCATGCAAAGGTTTGGGCACCCTAGTAATTTCTATTGAAAGATTAAATGATTAACATTTAAAACAATAATAGTGTTTTATTATTCTTTGTTTTATTACATTTTAAGAGCAAAAAATAAATAAAGCAGCATCCAGCAAAGTATGGGAATCCCAGAACCTTTTAGGTGAGACCTTAATTAGCCTGTTAGGGTTATGGTCTGCTCAGTCATCACAGGGCAAAAGCTTTAAAAAATACCCCAACTCCTCTAAC
>JBAMHX010000025.1:3273602-3296670 GCA_037177515.1 Pseudomugil tenellus | reverse complement strand
CTGCAGGAAGTCTACTTGGGTACAGGTAAAGAGACCGCATTTCCACCCGATTCAAGCTGCTCATGAAGCTGCATCATAAGAAAAATTCCAGCGATTGTCAATTTATTGAACTAAGTTCATGTTTTGTGTTCTGGAGTTGCTGTATTTCATCCAGACACTGTTTGGCCTTAAAGCTGGATCAGAAATATGTCTCGATCCTTCTCCCCTTGATGCTGATGCCTATGATGCTTGAGAAAAAATAAAGAATATATACCCATATGTATTGTTGTCTAATTTTACATTTGTTTAGAGAGAGAGAGAGATATGTGTATGTGTGACTTGTTTCGCTGCGGTGCAACTATGAACTGATCAGACTCTCGTTCGTTGATGTTTCTCCTCTCATGCAAAGAATATAAAACCATTACTGTCTACAACGGGGTGTCACACCTTTTCACCATGCGATCTACTTATAAAGTCACCAGGCCAAGAAGATGTACTAACTAGGTGTGGATGCGGAGGGGGTGGGGGGGGGGGTACAGTCAGGCAAGCTGAGAAGGAGCAAACGGTGATTAGTGGCTGCACGCTGACTCAGGAGCTCCACTAAAGCAGCCACATGAGAAACGTCTTTCATCTGCGAGCCAGGAGCCCACAGGCCCTGTCCACAACAAAGTACATGTGCAAACATAGACACATGCAAATATGTGCATACACACAATTTTTAGATCCCCCACACCTGAAACGTAACTGGTGACTTCTCCCAGACTCAGTAGAAACAGAAATGACCACCAATAAGAATACATTTAACAGCGGATTGGGGTTGATCTGGCCTTTAAACTATTTAATGTGTTCAGTACTTTCAATACAGCTGCTTTGGAAAAACAAAGTTAATAGGTATGTAAAGTCAATATTTAAGACACTCAAACTTAAACAACTTAAACAAGAGTCCCCTGTTATCGCTGCCTAAATATATTTACTCTGGAAATCGGTGCGTCTGTACTTTATCTTAATGAAACATCCACATTTACAGGAGTGAAAAAAAAACACTTCTGTCAAACATCTGAGATCACTAGCAAAATATACAGGTTGACATAAACATAGCAACTGTTGCCATGATGAGGTGTGTTAAGAATCCGTGGCAAAGCTTGGAAAGGTAAGGCATTGTATGAGTGCTGCTCTTTGTTTGCAGAGTTTTGCAACATGTGGGCCGAGACTGGAAAAAGAGAACAGGCCTGTATCAATAAATGTAGCGCATGCTTCGTAAAAGAAACAACCTGGAGATGAATGATGAATAAGTACATCTGATGGTACAGCTGCAGAAGAACAGGAGTAACCCTTACGATGCGGTGAAACTGGAAAAACACGAGCCACTACCTAATCCTCATGGCCAGACTGGTTTATACTGAAATACTGAGAACTTATCGGGTCGTCCGCACTCCATCGCCAAAGCTGTTGTGTGTGAAATACAACCAGCGGCAAGTGTGTCAAGAATGTCACACACGCAGACAACAGGCCTCAGCTTTAGTCTCTTCCAAGCTGTGTCACATGGGTGTGTTTGTGGGAAATATGTGAATGCATGACTGTGTCATCGGCCTCACAATATCTTGAACCAGTGAGGGTGTAACTAGCTTTGTGTTTGTAGTAGATGGCATGTCTACCTATTTCTCATGGAATTTCTCATGCACTTTAAATTATCCATTAAAGCATATTATAGTGCGCTTTTTTAAAATGCATGTATAAACAGTTCCTTTTTGGTAACACAGGACAAAAAGGAGACAAAGAGTAACAGAAATATGATGATAAAAAGGCTGAAGGGCAATCCACACCCTGCTTGTTTTTCAAGTACTTTGAGTGTTTCAAACATCCTTTGCTCATTTAATACTCTGTAAACTGTTATTTTAATATTTGAATACATCTGAGAACAAAATAAGGATGTAACTGCTATTTTTAATGCATTAACTCTATAATAAAGCATTAATGGTGCCTGCTCAACACATGCAACTTGTGCTAATTGTCTACCAGTCACATACTGTTTCTATGACTTATGACTAGTCAGACTGAGTTGTTCCCAAGTCTGGTTTTTATAACACAGAACTATGTAATATCCAAGTTAAAAATATCCTTCTGGCCCAAGTTCAGCTGGAAAATAATAAAACAAAAGTGAAACAAACTGAAGAGAAAAGCTGCAAGACATTGCAACAAAAGGAAACGATAAAGAAAATTCATTCAGAGTTCATCAGAAAATCTTCGCATAGTTCGTTAGTTGATTTCTGAAGAAAGGATTCAAGCAAATTTATTCACAACTTAACAGGTCATTACTGATTTATTCAGTGCACCATTCACAGCAGGCCCTCTGCTTTTCATTCTGGTTTGTTTGAGCGAAAACTCTGATGTGGATCCAAGAATCAAACTCTGGTTCACCCACAAACTTCGGTCTCAGTTTGCTTCAAGTGAACCAAATACTAGTAGTACAAGTACATATAAAAGTACAAGTCCAACATACATGAGTGTTGGACAATAGGTGGGTCTAACGGGGTGAAATGTTCCACGTTGAGAACCCGGTTCTGATGGATGGAAACATGATCAACCCAAAACTGTTATGTTCTGATGTTTCATGGCGGAAACATAATTTATCCAGCATCAACCAACAGATGAAATCATCGATTGCCTCAGTAAATCTTGATGCAGCAATCTGAAGTGTTATGAGACAACAAGCTCCGACTATCACAACTGAGTCCAAATTGTACAAGTCTACAGGACAATTAGGTGTAAATACACTGAGGCTCAGAAAGTCGGCTAATTATTTGTTTTAAAATCAATCAGTCATTACATCACTGTGATGTCACCATTGATGCATCTAGTGGCTTCGTAGCCTTTTATACAGTCAGTGTACCGAACATGGGTCAGAAACATGGGGGGGGGCGATTGATGTGTTGGGATGAACGCATCAATACATTAGGATCAATATGGCAATATTTGCTAGTCAAAACAACAGATTCGATAGTATTGACAGCTTATATTGAAGCTGAATTTAATATGAATTAAAACTAGAGTGTAAACCAAAAATAATGTTATTAAATTATGAGATTTTTTTTTAAAATTGTATTGATGCCAAATCATGTTTTATTCAAATAAGCTACTTTCTTCTATTTGGACTGAGTTCATCTACTGGGCAGGAAAGTCAAATAAGTCATGAGAAAAGATGATTTTACTTTGACTGGAGGGACAAATATAAAGTAAAAGAAAAAACCGTGGAATAAGACAAAAAACTGACAAAATCAGAAGAGAGAAAGAAAACTAACAACTCAGCTCGTAAGGGAGAAAGAGGCTGATTAGACTGCGAAAATATGCGAGTGAGGACACTGACAAAAAAGAAAAAGCCATCAAACGCTCAGTCAGCAGCTCAGATAGTTACAGTCAGTGTCCGAGACTTTACATCCGCATCGTACTCTCACTCCATCTCTAATTCCAGAGTGGGACGGGGGACATCTGGAAGTCATAATGGGTGAGGTAACGACACAAAAATGCTGCTTGGAAGAAAGACATGGGAGACAGAAAGATTGAGAGAGAGGGGTAGAGAGGCTTTCCAGGATCTGACATGAAGAGGGAGTAAAAGGATCCATGGATGTGAATGAAGAGAGCCTGCTGAAGTGGGCTCACCTGATTTGGCCTTTTGTTGAACCTGGTTTGAAAAACAGCAGATCAAAACTAAATTACAGAACATTTCGGAGAGACTAAAAGGATATATAAACAATTATTTAATATAGTAGTTAGTTTCTTGCATTATTTCTCAATGCATACACAATGGGTACTGTTACCTGATGCTATTAATTCTGTATTATTAATTCTGAATTCAATTCTTCTTGGCTTCAAGTGTACAGGGGAATTTTAATTCTGAATAAAGGTTTACATGGCGTCACATTTATTCTCTTAATTCCAACATTATGGCGGAAGTGAGGTAATCACGCAGCAAATCTCTTCCTGTTTTTAGCTTTAGCGGCTACATGGAAAACGATCCAATATAATCCATTTTAGCTTCAATTTTGATTACATTTTTGAAGTAGTAGCTTGTCACAAGTATACAACTTCACTGTTTTGAAAAGCTAAGGAGGAGAAAAATATACGGGACTGAATATATTAAAGATGGGAGGTTAACTTTTTTTTTCCAACTTTATTGGATTTACAAAACAGCAAGACGGGAGGCAGAAGACTGCGCACGTACGTCATTGCAGGAGAAGGTAAGCATGCGCAGAACAACTGGAATTAATTACGAGATGAATTAAGGGTTTACATGAGACAGAAATAATTTTTAATTTAAAATTAGAATAAACCAGCCAGTTTATACGGAATTAACTTTAATTCCGAATTGTCAATTCCACTTGAAAGTAGGTGTTTACTTGGGTATTTTTCATGTTTAACACTAGAACCGCCAACATTCCAAACTTCCTAGAACCGCCGAAGCGGATAAAAGTTACCACACCCTGCTAGAACAGTGCAAATGACGCCAAGATGCATCAAATCCTCATTCTCAGTACATGACTCATTACCGGGTAAAAATGTTGGATGGATCGCTTCATCCCACCACGGATTCCTCCGCCTTTTCGTCCGATTCCGCCTCACCAACATCCAGAGCGACTTCTTCTCCCTCCGACTCTCCGTCACTCAGATCTTGAGATAATAACTAAGTTTCTTTGGCATTCATTCGTCTCTTCTATTCATCCATTTGCCATGTGTAGCAGTAGATTAGCCTAAACGATTATAAAATCCTTTTACTTACTGACAGCTATTGAACTTGCGTACGTTATTTGGTGCGAATGGGCGTGGCGCAGAAACATCTGACAGCCGGACACAGTGCATTAAACTAGATGTTAGAAATGACCACCCTGGCGGTTCTAGGTATAAATGCTCAGATTTCTTTTTATTTGTGAACACGCACACTCACCAAAATTCACTGTGTTTACTGGACCCATTTCAGGAAAAGTCATGAATTGAGAGAAGTGTGGATTTTAATTTAACAGAGATACAAGTGTTTGAAAAACCAAGGAGGTAAAAATGACCCGCTTGCCGATTCTAGTGTTAAAGCGCAATTAACTTTTATTCGGAATTAAAGGTCCCACGGGGCCAATATTCCTGCAGAATCTCCTACAACTAATGCAGCTACAACTAATAATAAATCTTTCTTGAAAGTTGTGTCCCTATTAAGGATGTAAAAAAGTTCATTTTTTGGTAGGATTAGTGTCAGACATAATCTCGATTTTGTTATTACTTATGCCACATTAAATATCCCCACTTGTCATCTTGACGAGAGAAGTTTATTTAGGGTTAGATGAATAAAATCCACTAAAAAGCACATTATTAAATAATCTCTTATGGAAAGGGACATTATTAGGGAAATTAAATGCTTTAATGGCATTTAATTTAGCATTAAATGTACAAGGAAGCAATTGCAACATCCCTAGCAATAACATCTATCAATCCAGTTTATTTTGTTATAAATTACCGTAATTGTACACTTGCATGGAAATAATACAATCCTTTATATAACTTCTCCTCCTGCAGCAAAATAAAGAAAAAAATTCCACGCATTTTAAAAATGGTCTTAAATTGCATTAATAAAGAAAAAAAACCTATAATTTTATTAAATGCTCTGTTGCAAAACAGACTTCTGATTTTGAGGGTGGCCTCCTATGAATATGTTGGTATACGGATTATTATTTTATGTACATATGGGTCTCCAGGTAACTACTATTTCAAATTGATTTTAATTACTTGCTAAGTAAAATAAATATTAATTAATGCCCATATATAGTTAAACTGGGTGGCTTCCTTTAACTTTTTCACATATTTTATTAAATATCTGCTTTGCTTTTATAAAAATATTTGCAACAAAACCTTTCAGATACAAGGACTAACAATAAAATTATACTAAAACTATTGCTTATTAATTGTAATCAATGTAATATATTTATTTAATCATGATATTGATTGTCTCAACCCTGGCAAAACAACATTTTTCACAATATAAATGGCAATATTTCAGTCCTATTTATAAATTAATTTAGGAGCAATGTTAAAAAAAGATGCGGTGAAGGAATGTCACTGATTATTTTAAAATGCAGCATGAACAGCTGTCGTGTGTTTTGTAATGTCGGCTTTGTGCGGGTGCTACTTTGGTCTCTCTTGTAAAAGATTTCCAATCTAAATGGCACTTCCTGGTTTAAATGTAAAAATAAATAATGTGGGGAAAATCTGTTAAAATTACTCAGCTGAAACATCCATAATTGTTCTTTTTCTATTTTTGGAGCAGGCTGTAGGGTTAAAAACAGGCCCACACCCTTCTGCCCAATTATGCATAAATACAAGGCTTTCATCTTGTAGAAATGAAAGCTGCCTGACTGCAAAAGTACTTCCATGTAAAATAAAGATAAATGCAATAAAGTGACGGCTGGAAAAAAGGCTGCAAAGGCTACCAAAGGGAACAAATTAAAGCCGTGTTTCTAATAGCCTTAAAAAGGAAAGTGTTTCAGTGCCAGAGGCAGTTCAAAAAGTTGATCCTTTTTAATGATTCAGTTGCTAGTAGCGCCGAAACATCCAGAAAATTATCTAAATTACAGACAAATATAGAACCAATGCTTTTTATGTCTCAACCAGAGGTTCTCCAGGCTGCAGATGTTTGATGAGAGGTATGACCAGTCAAGGTAAAAGCTTTCTGTAATACTGGTTCATACGTCACAAACACAGCAGCTGGATACCCAAAGGTGATGTTTAGCGAAAAGCCCGACACATGAGTGATGCCTGTAAAATTATAATTAAGTCATCTATAGGAAACAGAAATGTGTGGAAGGCAAATGGAGAATCACTTACACAGTACGTAAACATGCCCTAGAGCATTAAATTGTTTTTGATGCTACGCTGCACACCAGTGACACCAGAATTCCCAATGCTGTCTGTTTGTAACCATTCACACTCCCACCAATGCACCACAGCAAACCTCAAATTCCTCTCAGTGCTATTTCCCTTTCTTTGCCACCCCTTCCTACTGCTTTCTCCATTCGTTTCCCTCTCCATCTGCGCCGTTCCTGTCTGCTTCGGTCCATCTTTCCTGCCCTGTCACACTAATAAGAGGGCAGGAGTGGTCAAAGGCCTGAAACCAAACAATCTGTGCCTCCAGGCATTAAAAGACACAAACAGGATGTTCCCAAAATATTAAGAAACCACAAACACCAAAGAAACGGAGGGAGGCAGGGCTTGACAAAACAATAGATCAGAACCAGAGTGAAACAGCTCAAAGCCTGCCACGACGTGAGAAACGCTGCCTCAAACTGGCTAGGGCTTCACCGCTTTCTGATGTCTGCGCAGGAAGCTCTGCTGGTGCTTCAAAGAATTCTCCAAGCCCGCACACAGACCTGTTAAAGCCAGGACACAAACAAGCTGATTTATACTATTCTGTGTCAACACAGCCTCCCGGTAGCATCTGCAGATAAAAAGAAAATGCGAAATAACTCCGTTGCTCTGCCTTGCCAAGCTCGGCGGCGGTTTTCTTGCCATCCAACACTCATGATGAAGGCTGAAGCTCCATGTGCTTCATTTCTTTCCCCTGCTAAACTTTAGCAACAACAGAACAATGACGTGATAAGACGGCAAAATGTCAAGATAGCAGTGAAAGTGCTATGCAGCTTCAGTCACACTGGCAATCTTGATTATAACAAGATTTAACGATTTCCCCACATTTCATGTTTCCGAATAAACCTAAAATCATTTACCACATTTTGGTAATAATATAGAAAACATTCAGCGTTCATCTCCAAATCAAAAGCAGCTAAAAAGTTAAACATTATGCAAAATTAGGAAAAGACAGAAAAGTCTCTTAATGCTTTCAAGATAAGCTACACAAAATTAAATACATAAAGACTTCAATGCTTTGTAAATTACTTTATTTCGCATTTAACTGCAATATTAAAACATGATCATCTGTGTTACCAGTTGTGTCACTTAGTACTTGCTCTGAGTTCCATGGGAAGAAGAGTTATTCCCTCCAACGACATGAATGAGTCATATTTGCGCAATTATAGAAAAAATAACCAAAATTTAATTGTGCAGGATTATTTGCAAGCCTGTAAAGCAGCCTTATGAGTTAAAAGAGGCAACAGTAAAGGTTAGTGATAATGATCAGCAGCTGTGTTAAATTAACCAAACATACAGGTAAATCAGATCCTGTCGTTTTTAGTTTAGTAGTTGTGTACAACTAGTAGTTGTTTAGTTAATTATTAGTTGTGTACAACTACTAAAGTACAACTGTGCAGTACAACTGTGTACAACTGTGGTTGGACTTTAACAGCAAAATTACAAATTCAGTCTAGTTAATATATATGAACAAGGCCTTCTGTCCCTCATTTGCATACTTCACATGCGCGTTTTGGTTCATTTTCAGACGTTACAGATGTGTACAGGTGCAACAAAAGGAGCAGTACCATGAGACACCATGGAGGCAGTGTTGAGCAGTATAGCTGACAGCCAAAAAACAAAGGAGGAGATCACTGATATATTCAAGTTGCCCTCTTAATACTTTGCCTCTTTTAGGTCTCTAAGAACATATTGAACTCCTTTAATGTCACCACATTGGTTTACGTGTGAAAATGACGTAAAAAGTTAACTGAACTCTGCACTGCCCTCTAGTGGTAAAAAACCATGCACACATCGAATATGACAGAATGAGGGCAGTGACAGCTGACCACGTTTGGCACAAACATACCTAATTATAGTAACAGTCACATATTTAGATGCAGTTTTTTTCACTGGATTCAATGGAAACGTTTGTCCGAACCTTCGACTGGGTATTTTCATAAAGGAAGGATTAATGAGACGTAGAGCTGCATTTGGTCAATGTTACATGGCATTTTTAAGATATTTTCACTGATTAAAAATAATTAGATGTGAAGTCAACTTTTTTTTGTCAACAATGAGCAATGGCCTTTATAAATAAAATATTTCATCTGAGACATATGTTCTTATCTCCATTGTTCCAGTATTGTTTATGTTTCAAACAGCAGCTATTTGCTAAAAGGACAGCTGGAAGTCATAGCTAGTGAGATTTCAAAATTCTCTAGAGAAAAGTTCAGACATCTTTATAATCTGGTTTACAGAAAGAAGCTTCTGGAGTCCAGGTCTTGTAGCCTTTTTTACTGTCAGCACAGAGGGAATTTTGTTAGACTGCGATTTTTAGCTATTTTTATGTCATATTATTTTGACACGTTGACATGCAAATCTAACATTTAAAAAGACAGAAGTAGTGTTAATGTGATTTTACTTTTATAAATAGAGCTGATCAAATGTATTAACACTGGCTGCCTTCCATTTCTGCACCTGTGCATGCTAGTTAGCTGCAGACCTTACAAAAGGTAAAAGTTTCTTTACTTGAAAGAAAGCATCATCAATTCCTCTACAAGCAACAAAGAGGCTGATAAAGGTGTTTTACCTGCTACATCCAGTGAAGTCCACTACCCAGAAGTGATCCCACAATATCAGAGAAGTCTCATTTGATATCAAACACATTTGCAGGTGAATTATTATTTTATATTATTATTTTATTTTATGATATGTGAACCTCATTTTGGACACCGAAACCATCATGAAAATTATAATACAATTTAACTTTGGAAAGAGATTCTTGCTGTAGACGAGGCGCCTGGAGAAAAAGACGCCGACAGCTGTGTGAATCTTCATCTTTTACTGCCAGCTGAAAAGTGCTCGATCCCAGAAACAAATGATTTTATGGCAGACTCTTAGTGCCTCGGAGGGCCAGAGCTCCTCCATCCGCACAACAGAAAAAAAATACCAACATGCTGGTTACAAGAGCCAGTGTTCGGAATACCGGGCATGTGTTGTGGGAATGTTCAACAACCAGGACATAATTTTCCAATACTGAGAGAGTAAAAATCCCAGTTGGCACAGTAAACAAGAATGTAGCTGTACTGAGGTACCTTGTCAACTTCCACCAGCACTTCATAAATTTCTATCAGTCATTTAAACAAAAGTGGAGGCTTTACTGCCAGCAATTCTCCAACACCGACATGTCACAGCATCCCGACAGATATTGCACCACAACCTTTCTATTGCCTTTTCTGGGCTCATCCTCGCTGGGATTTTTCCCTCCCCTGAATGTGGAAAAAAGAAGGGGTTTGTTTTTTTTGTGCTGCAGCCCTCTGTGGCTTAACTGGTACAGCCCAGCACTGACATTGCACCATTTAAGGTTTGATTCCCATCGGGACCACCCATACTATAAAAGGATCCAGACAAATAGATGAACACAGCCACTTGTTGTCTGTTTATTTAGAGCGAAAGTTGAGCACAGGACAGAAATGGGGGATACTGCAATGGACCTGGCAGAGATTGAGGGATAGAATAATGAAAAGGTCAAAAGAGGAGGATGAGAAAACAGGTTAGGTGGTGGTAAGGAAGAAAAGACAGAGTACTGAGAAAACACTCATGCTAAAGTAAACTACAGACACTCCCATCTTTGATATGACTGAAGAAAGGAACCATTTAGTCAACATGTGAGTCAGGTCTTCTCATTTCAACATGATGTGCTCAGCTTTAGGCTCCCTGTGGCGATATGCTGTCACGACAGGAAATATAAGATCCCTTTCATTCACGAAAAACTTGCCTAGCTAGGTGTGCTCAAGCTGAGGCCGACAGGAAGGACCTGAAGCAAAACACAAGGGTGACTATACGAAGACAAAAGAAGCTACATTTACATCTTTTCACACATTATGAAACTTATTAGTAATGACTGGTAAATTAAGTTTTTTCTGATAAATTTAGTTATAAAACAAACAAAATGGTAAAAACTACAAACATGAGTTAAAAAAATTAAAAATTAAAAGAAAAAAAGATTATTTTCTGGATCAATGCCTCCTCTGTGTACATCTGATTTTACAGTAGCTGAAGTCGTTTTATGGAGCACCATTTACCTTTAGCTGTATGTACAATTCTGCAAATACTGAAGTGGACTGATTTCTGACTGATGAGTTGAAAAATATCCATTTATGGAGATTATTTATTTATTCTTTTAGGGTATTTTTTATAATAATGAATATTTTGGCAGATAGTGCTCGAATTGGAGACCAAACTAACTCAGCTAAACAAACAGATTATGCTGCTTTACACCAATCTGTCATCCAGGTCAGAAATACCCACCATTATAGGTGCTGTAAAATATTAATAGTTTGTTTTATGGGGTCATTGCATAACGAAAAGTCTTTAACTTCCCACACACAGTTTCAGAAACAGATTATGGGAGAAAAGGAGCATCTGTTGCTTGTAGAAAGAGTGCAACATTGCAGTGGGGTTTCTTTCTGCTACAAAGGAATAACAGTTAGGTTGTGAAGTTAACAGTTGCTGAAATCTGGAGAAAACCACTAGATTACAACTTTCTGTTCCCAAAATAAATGGAGGAGAAAGCGGTACTTTGTTATGTATACACTCCCCCCCATCTGCTGCAGCCATGCATAACATACACAACCAGTTCCCTTCCTTGCAAAAAGCTAAGCTACTAATTACAATGTCCAGAAGAAAGGTGTCAGTGCTTGGACTTGTTACCTAAAACATTCTGAAAATATGCGTCCGATAGCAGCTGGACATGTTGGAACATACGAAGCCCTCCAGGGGACACAGGTTTTTTTTTTTTTTTTATCTTTTGCGTGCCACCGCAATACTTATGCGTTACCATGCAACAAGTTTTGCGTTATAGTAAGGGATCGCCTGACAAACACTGCTTGCATATCTATGAGAGCCCATTAAAGCTGCTTTGCTGGGTTTCTTTAGAGGTTTATAGTCTGCGTCTTATCTCATTTAGCTATGCAGCCACGGGGACGTCACTTAGAACGTCCTTTTACTTTCTCTGCTGCTTATTTTCCATGTATAAATATGACAGTATTGGCATCATTAACCTATTTCTCCTTTATCTGCAGTCTTCATGGATAACAGGTGCTGTGTATATCAATCTGTCTTCCCTGTCTCTCCAGCCCAGCCATTCGAGGCAGATGGCTGCCCTCCCTGAGCCGGGTTCTCCAGGAAGGTTTTCCTTCCCACTGTCGCCTCATGCAGCTCAAGATGGGAGATTGGATCAAAGGCAGGCTTCTATTCAATCTTTTAGTTTCCCTTAGCCAGGATATTTATTATAAATTGGCTCACACTGATGTCTGTAAAGTGCCCTGAAATGACAATGTCGTGAATTGGCAATTAATAAATAAAGTTGATTTGAATCATCAAGTCAACATAACACACACATGCACACATGAAAATATGTCCAACAGTATGTTGCTTTAAAAGATTAATCACAAGTGGAGACCAAGAGGTTTGCTGTAATTAGCTACGGTATCGAGCATGTTGCTGCTTTATGCTGCTGCTGTGTATGTTTGTGTTTAAACAAGTTTAGTTGGCATGATTTATTGATGATTTATTAAATACAATTCCATTTCCATTCATTTTCATGACTGAATTATGTAGCTGCTAAGCAGATCACTGTTTATTATTAATAATAAAGACAGAGTAAAAAATGGGCCTACATCATAATATAAGAATACAGTATAATTTTTGTATTTTTTCTGCACTTTCTCATTTTAAATAATAGCAGGTGACTGAGCAGCTACATAATTCACTCATTCCAATGGATGGAAATCAGAATGTGTTTAATATATAATATCAAACTAAACACATGCAGACACATTGGTAAAGCAGCAAAATGCTTTGTGCAAACCTCTTGGCCGTACTTGTAATTAACCTGTTAAAGCACAAAAACACACTTACTCTGTTACATGAACATAATCTCAGGTGTGTGTGTGTGTGTTATGTTGACTTGATGGCAAGCTGGAGAGATGCAGACTAGACACATCTAAAGAAACCGAGCAGAACGGCTTTAACGGGATGTGTGCACTCTTGTAGACATGTAAACAGTGTGTCAGACAATTGCTTACTGCGAGGTACCACAAAAAGGGGGGGAAAAGGAAAAAAACAAACAAAAAAGTACAAAAAGTAGATTTTTAAGCATAGAGACTAAGAAATGGGATAAATTTAGAAATTTGCAAGGTAGAAGACATTTTTTCTTTTCCACTTAGTTCAATTAACCTAGCAACCAATTTAAGGATCCCCGGGAGGAGTTAACAGGAAAACTCCAGCCTTATCCATTTAGACCTTATCCAAAGAGCTGATGTCTAACACTGTAAGCTGCGAGAACAAACAGCAGCCTTCGCAATCGCGGCCAGTCACCTAGATAACGGTTACAAGGCTAATGACCTCACTGATAAGTAGATTGAGTCGGCGTGGGATGGGAGCCTGCATTGGAGGGGGGCGTGTGTCCTTTTTTTTTTTTTTAATGAGGATCTGCTGCGATCACACACATACTGAGGCTGATAAACCAGACGGCACTTTAAGCTGGACAGGTGATGGAAAAACATCCTCCGGCTATGAAGAATCCCAGCAAAGAGCATCATACTGGTTTAATCATACAAACACAAGGTCTGACAAGTAAAGCTGACAAAAAACCAGTTGAATTAATTTTTCTGATGGTCAGCAGAAGTTTAAAAGGTAAAAAGACAAAGAGGGACAGAAATGACTTAACTTTAAATGAACCAGTGTGTCTTTGGTTTTACCATAGAAAACTGCTTACATGTTGTGAATTACAGTATAGTCCTATGTAGAGCAATAAATGCTTTGTTTTGTACTTTACTTTTTTAGTACTTGTACCATAAGATGCACTTATTAACCTGCTTGCTGTGAGGCTACAGTGCTAACCACCTCGCCACCGTGCAGCCCCACTTATTAACTTGATAAACTTATATTTGTGAAACGCATTTGGGAGATTACGAATTCCTTCTTCTCTTGGACAAAACGTGACTTTTTTTTAAACGGGGGATTCACATAAACAATGTTGCACTGAGCTGCTCTTGGTTTCACTTTCCAGTCAACAGGAAACAAAAACAACCAGCATCATTAGTCTTTGCTGGAGAGAAATGTCAGAGACGTTTACTGGGCTGTAGACAAGATACCCTCAATGTTAAAGCATCAAACGGACCGTGCACACAAAAGGAACTGGACAACTATCCCTTTATTTAGTCCTGCAATCTGAAAGCACAACCGATGCTGCAAATCAAACACATAAAAGATGCAGCGATGCAGCTGCTTCACATGAGCTGCATATCAGAATTATAACTCAATAATGGAAAAATAATAATCACTCATCTTTAAAGTGTGTTTTCAGTGATTTCTTCATCATTCGTTTCCTTGTCAGTGAGCTTGGTTACACATTGTAAATACCAGACAGAAAAAACTGAGCTAGCACACTGCTATATAGCGGCAAAACCACTATCAACCTTATACATCATTACCCAAAGTGTACAGAAAGCAAACAAGAAGGAAATGCATTGTTCGAGCCAAAGAAAGTAGAATATTTATGTTATCTTTAATGCTTTTGCTTATACACCTCAAACAAATGTTTATCAAAGTTAATTGACGCTACAAGCAGGAGTTCCCTTTAAAAATAACCCCAGATGGCTCTCATTCAGATGCAGACCTTTAAATGGAATCAGTAATAACTGTAGAATAAAGCAGCAGCTTTGCAAAGCTTTAGTTCCTTCTATGCTTACTGCCACCAGGTGTAAATACTTCCCTGCACAAGGACACTTTTCCTAAGCCTTCTTAAAACCAGACACACAGGTGGAAAAGTGAGAGGCATGGATTGAACTTCTCATTTAGATCCTCTTAGGCTGAACGCAGCAAGACGCTTAGCTGAGAAAAACACTTTCTAGCACCAATAACATTTTTTAGTTGCCATTTACAGACTGAGCTATTTTAATTATGCAGCTCAGCTTGCTCTGAATTTGGGAATATCTGTAACAATAAATGGAAATGTCTAATTTACAGAAGATTTTTGTCAAACTGAGGAGCTGATCTGGAGAGAAACTAAAAAATGGGAACTTCAACAGACCACAGCAAACCAATGCAGGTTTTTTACTCAACTGCACAGCAAAGTCAAATACACATCGTATGGGATGAATTATTATTATATACAATTATATATATAAATATTAGATTATAATAATTGTATATAATGTATGGTATTATATAATAATAATAATACTCTAAACAATTATTAAAATTATTATTTTTTTAAAAAAAAGCTAATACAATTTGAATTTTTCTGAAAAGGAGATAAAGTATTTTTCATTTAATTTTCTTGAAGCCAGTTCACCACGACTCCAAATGTGAAAAGAGTTTTTTTTTTAAGGAAAAAATGTTAAACGGACGGTTTTATGATAGGTAGACAAAACCAGTGACTTTAGTGATTTCAGATGGTGTACTTCCTTTCTGTGCTATCCAAAAACTGGGCTTTTAAAAAGGCGCATGGACTTGTGTAAACCAAATACACCGTGCCTCAAAAGTACAGACGTCTCTGACAGCTAAAAGGCGTTGCTACGATTACTGATGCTGGCTGGAACGTACCAGGTTCTGTTATTCTGGTTTGGCTGCAGTGTTGCCAACTCCACCGTGAGGGAAGTAGCTATTGGCTGTTCTAAAAGCCTCCGATTATGTCATCATCATCAGATTTGCATGGGTGACAAAATGTGTGTAAATTAGTTTTAAATGTCAAACAAAGTTTGTTCTTTTCGTTCTTGTTTCTATTATTTTAATGTTACGTTTCTAGCTTCCCTCCTTAACCCAGACTGAGAAACTGACCCAATGGAGACAGAAATGAAGAGAAAATAAACAAAAGAGAGACAATAGAAGAAGAAAAAAAACAGGGATGGATTTTAACATTCACAATTAATTTTCCGTCTGGCAGTGATGGTGTGAATATCTTCTACTCTGACTGCTGCTGGAATGAACTCCTACATGCTACATGTCTGGCCAGGCTCCAACACGATGCCCGTTCCCAAACCAGTCAGTGCGATTCAGATTACAATACGCTGACGTGAGACCTAAAAAGTTGCTTCTCAACTGGCACCAGTTTCTTCTTCACCAGCTGTGACGTCAACAGCAAGTTAAGGCTGGGTTACAGTGAAGTAAAAGGAAAAAAATCTTTTATCTTGTAAAGCTTTCAAAAGGAGAGACAGACTTGGGTGAAACTTGAGATGGATGTGGTGTAACACGTACGCCTTTCCAGTTGACTGGACAGTCAATAAGCAGCTGGAAGAAAAAAGCAGGTACCTACGTCTTCCACAGATGAAGACAGTAGGTTGGCAACAGACCACCTGCTTAAAACTGGAAATACCTGCCGACTGAGGTTGTCGAACTCTGAAAAAATTTATTCTTGAACATCTCCGTGTTGCCTGAAAACCTAAATTTCACCAGTTAATCAATATAAACCCGTATCTCTTACTCTTAACTGTCTGATTGTTTTGGGAAACTAGGCTATTATGAATCCTGAAAACGTCAGTATCAGGATTAAAACTCCCAAACTGTTTGTTTACTTCTGTAGAGTAAAGTCATCCTTGTAGTTCTGGTTAAACTAGAGCGAACAAAAAGCACCCGACCAGAACCAGGACTCCTGGAATCAGCAGTGTCTGTATGATAGCACTATTGGGATTTTTGTAAGGTGCTTTCACATCAGTGTCTCCAACAACACCAGAAAAATTTGCGAGTTTAAAAAAAAAAAAGTCGTGAAAATAGAAACTTGTTTGAATGGCTGTTTTTTTTCTGTATATTGAGAAGTCTGCAATGATGACATCACAGTAATATCTTGACCAATAGACTTTAATTGGCCAGATTAGTCGACCTGGAAAACTGTTAACACACCCATCCAACGTAACTAGCTGGAGGGGCTGAATAAGCACAAGGAGTAATTATTACCTACAAGCAGTAAATCGAGTTTTAAGTGTTTCAAACAGAAAAAAAAGTATTTAACACAAAGTGATGGATTCTGATTACAGCCATTTTATAGTTAGTCACTCAAAGTAAAAATGAGCAATAAATCATGTAAGCCAGTAATTAAAATGTAAGTGTATTATAATAATAATACTAATAATAATAATAATAATAAGCCACAGTATTATAGTTTTCTTTTGAAAAGAGCAAACAAATCACTTTTATTTTAGTTATTACGAGTAATCGGGTGAACTTATTCCAAATCAAAGCCACAGTTGTCTCAGATCGATTATGGGCGATCAATAAACAGGAAGGGGAAAGCCTAAATCAAGTAACTGCTGCACTTATTAGTCTCATTTTAAATGCCTAAAGGGGGTAAAAATTGAATTTAGGGGTGACCAGATTTACTCATCAGCAGCATATCAAGCTGTTGTGTCTGCATCATGACCTTCAGCAGAGGGAGGAAGCAGAGTGAGGCACTTCTCTATATAAAGCTGTGAACAGCGGAGACGAATCGCTGCAAAACAACAGATGACAAATCGGAGCGACCACAGGATTTCCACCAGAGACTTCTCAGGAGGGACAGACAGGATAGGGACTGCTGAGAACACAGGGGCGTGGGTTTGTCCACTCACATGTTTCATTCATTTCAATATAAAGAAGATGTATTGTCACATAAGATACCCTTCTGAAACTGTGACCACATAACCACAAAATCACACTGTGAATGCATTAAAAGTGAGGCAACAGGCACATAAGCGAGTACTCAGATGGTCATGCTCCATTTTATCACTGAGAATTTATCTCCACAACACTGTGATTCAGACCTCATTGCGAGGGACAATTAGATCAGTGGCACGTGACACCCGGCGGTGTGAATGACCGCCATTTAGGTGGAAGATGGATGAATGGTGCTGACAAGCCGCTTGCTCCATCTAACATTATTCGAGTCATGCGTCTCCACTGGAAAGACGGGGGAGGTCAGAACAGTGAGTGCAGAAGACCAGCGCACATACCACACCAGTAGACGTATAACTGGGGCTAAAAATAGATCAGGTCACTGTCAAATTCACAGTCACCACCACAAGCCAAGGTCAGTGATCTATCGGTGTCAGCTATTCGAAGCAGGACGAAGACCACGTCCGATAGCTTCCTCAGCAAATCCACATCAAATCTGCAGGTCCATTTCAACCATTTCAATGTGTCCTCATCGTCTAATTTTTCACATTACCCTTCTTATTATCCAATTTAGAAGATTGAACGCAAATGCCAAAAAAAAAGACTAGACCACGGGGGTCTATGGAAGACACAGTTTAAACGAGGAGGAAGCTTTGCGATTAAAATCACGTTCCCAGTCAGATGTCTAAAGGCAGTGAATGAACATGCATAACTGTGTGTGGAAGGGGCTTGACAGAAGTACATGTCCTGTGACAGAGGCGGTTAAAATGACTGAAATAACCAGTTTTTCCTCCCATTAACGTCAAAACAAACAAAAGCTGTTCATGTCGACATGCTTTATGTCGTCATATAGAGCCCTTTTATCAGTGCAACAACTGAACCATCAGATACATTTATTCTGGAGCTTTGAACTGCTGCTGCAGTCTCGCGGTCGATCGGCAACATGAGGTCACAATTTTTTTCCGAGCCACAGCATCCATTAGGAAATAGTGAACCTGATGTAGAAATTGCCGTTCCCTCCTCACCCACTAGGGGCACCAAAACAGAGCAAATCGCCATAGACTCATGATACAAAGACCAACTTCACAGGAGCAATAAACATGTTTACATACTGGTACAAACACATTTTAGGTTTCATAGGTCAAGTTTACCTTTGTGACAACTCTCAGAAGGGGTATTTTTTCAGTCTAAACCCATCCGTTTAGACTGTATTTAATCTTGAAACTTAGTAAAATTATCAGCATGTCCGTTTGATTGACAGGTATGTGATCAGTGGTAAGAAGCACAAACAGCTTTTAGCCGGTTAACAGTGCTTTTGCTTCACCTACCTCCATTAGCCAGTAAGCTCTCGTTAGACCCATTGACTGTATAAATACTGGACAGTGCACACCATCACGTGACCAAATAGGTTTCTGAAAAACGCATTTGAAGCCAATACCGTCGCCGTCTTGGTATTTCATCATTATCGGAAACACCCAAAATGGATGAAAAGGTAGAGTTGAGAGGGCTCCGTCAGCAGGAAGTACGCAACTGTAACCAGTGATAGCACGCTAACACACATCAATCAAAAGGACGCCCTAAGATTACGCTTAAGATTAAAACAACATAGAAACCGAAGCGTTAGAAAAAAAATTCCAATTGAAATAACAATTGAATATAGCAAATAAAGGTTTAACATACCGTAACATATATCTAAAAATAAAATAATCAAAATACCTAAACTAAGATAAAGATAAGTATTTTAAACATTAGAATAAAAAAAAGTGTAGTACATCATTAATACATATTATCTATCAATCTTAAAGTCTAATTTGGCATATTTGATCCATAGCCTTTCTCAGAAATTTTTCAACACTTTATGGTAGAAACTTTATTCAAAACCCAGCTGTACACTTCAGTATATGCTACTGGTCTTCTGCCACCTGGTGAATACCAGAAAAAAAAGGATTATACTTTATAATATTTTGACATATCGCAGGGCAATAAATTATAAAACATATTTTCCAGATTTTCTTAAATGGCCATAAAAACTTTTAAAAACTTTAGATTTCTGAACAGTTCTTATTTCAGGCATTAAGGGATTAATACAATACATATTGTATTAATAATCAGCCACATGGATGTTTTACTAACATTTAACCAAACTGCTGACTTTCTGCAGCAGGCGGAAGTTACTGTCATGCACTCCGTTATCTTTATTGTGGGTTTGTTATTTTCTTTCCGTCTCCTCTGACCCCATCTCTCCTCTGCTCTCAGGTCTCTGCTGACAGCTCGTGCAACAACTCGGATTCCAAGAAAATAAGCTTCACATATAGCGATTCCAGATAGCGAGTGATTCACCTCAGATTTGGGCCATTTGTCTGCGACCTCCTACGTGTGGCACGTAGAGCGAAGTAGGTTTACTACAGAGGCTGAAAGTTTTGCTGTGCAGACTCAAGTCAGCTCCCGTGCATATGGAGGGCCCACAATACGACGTACAAGGCTGGCTTGAGGTTACTTTCCATGTTTCTCTTCGACTGCTTTGTCTTTTTGAATGCATACAGATTCAGGCACATGCTTATTCTGAGCACTCAGTTGTGGTTACAAATATTTGGTCTGCACACAGTTAGTTATTGAGGGGCCTTGTGGCTTGAGGAACAGTGAGGATGATGAATTTTACATCACTGCTGAGGAAATCATGAACTGGCCTTTAAAACTGCCAACATCTGGCTTGTAGCGCAATGTGAGTGTACAACACAGAATTATTACAGCTTCACAAGATCAATCATTTTTTCTTGGTCAAAGCATTTCTCACACGTTTCTTAGATTTTGGACTTTTATGTCTTAGAATATCCGTCTCCGTTCATTTTCTCCTTTCCTGAGTTTCAGGATAAATGATACTAGAATAAAAAGCCAATTAAAACGGCATAAGAAGGGTGGACCAAAGAACACAAAACTTTAAGAGTTTTTGTTTGAGTCAAATAAACAAGACAAATTAGATGTGATTTAAACATATTTTATCATCTGTATGATGTTTACATTTTTCTCTAGAAATTAAGCAGGGAAGCAGGGTGGCAGAAGCTGGAATAATTGTCCAATAAACAAGAAAACCCATCGCGCTACACAACTCTAGAATACCAAAGCTGCGTGTTTCTGTTTCTTCGCCAGAAATAAACGTCGGAATGAAACAAGAGCACATTTCATCAAGTTCACCTTTGGTTTGAGCTACACCTCTGCAGAGCTGGATGACACGCAAATGAAGGAATTCAAGCATTTAATTCAGGTGTGTCGGGGAAAGGATGCATCTAAAAAGTCTAGAGCAGGGATCCCCAAATGTGATCTTCAATGTGATCTCCTGCAGGTATTGAAAGTTTCCCAACTGAAACACACCTGATTTTTTTCCGTTTGTGCAGCTATAAACATAGAGGGATGCGTCAGCTCACAGGCTGCTAATAGCAAATGCTACATTTGGTGCTAAAAAAAAAACATTTCAATCAGTTTTTATGATGTACGGTCCTTATTCAACCGGAATAATATTCAACACTTTGTAAATGTGACAGTACGGGATAAAAGGTCAAACTCTGTGCACGTGTGCAGCTGCAGTATCTGTGAAGATGTGCTTCATAAGTAATTCAGCTCAGGTTGCTACGAACTAGACTGTCTCAGTGTCTGTACATGCCTGTGTTAAACATATGCAAGTACACAGCGTTTCCTACAAGCCTCTGGATATATTTGATACGCACTGCACGGGCAGAGAGGCTAGCCCAGCTTCCTCTGTCACTAGGCAAAGCTAGGATACGGCAGTCTGAGAGGCAGCAAGGGAGCCGGGGGGAGATGTGGGAGCCAGGATGGGGAGGAGGGGAGTAAACATAGGAAATAAAAGAGGAGACAGAGACAGAACAGAGGAGAGAAAAACAGAATAATGCTACAAGAGGTTTGCAGAACCAGAAGGATAAGAGCTGAGTGAATGGACTGGACTGATATGAGAAACTATGAGACAGACAGAAAGAACAAAAAAAAAAAAAAAAAAAAAAAAGGGGGGGGGGGGTGACGCTGGTGGAAAAAAAACAAACCAGGCCCCCCCCCAACAACTGCTTTTCTCCCCAACATTGCACCTCAGCTCCAAATTCCACAAGCAGCCCGGCTATGAGGGGCCTGAGTCAGCGCTTTTCACACTCAGCCGAGCCCTCCGCTCAAAGCAGCCCGGGATGCAGCAGCTACAGCAAGTGCAGAGGGACACAATGGAGCCGGTGCTTCAGAGCTCTTCCTGGCTTTCTTTAGGATACTTAGGAAGGAAACGTGAGGAGGATGCAACATCAAAATATCTTTAGCTGCTGCGGAGGAACACGGCAAAGAGAAACGCGCCCACAGAACAAGTTGCAGGAAATACGAAGGAGAGTTGCGCAATAATTAAACATGGCAGCAAGTGGCACATCCAAAAAAATAAGGAGCATAGCTTCACAGCAGAGGCACGGCTGGAACATCACAGAAACAATAAATTCCTCATTAATAAAACATAAAAGAACACTGCAGGACTTAGAAATCCTGACATGTGCTTTTTGGTGCCTGTGACACGATGTGAAAGAGGAGAAAAGAACTCAGGCGCGCTAACATTATCATTATCATATTATATATTATATAAATTCATTTTAAAAATATAATTTCATATTTCAAGTGCGAACTGCACCAGAAACATATGGAAGCTGAAAAACATGTAAAGCTACTGCCCAAGTCTTTAGAAGGTCTAATCCCTGGATTATATGGTGGCTAACATGAAGTTTTCCCCAAGTATAGGAATGTCCCACATTTCATTAAGCTTCTTTTTGCATCAGAAGTGGAGAATATGTGCTACTACATGAGCATATATGACAGACTCAGCAGTTAGCAGGACAGGGATAAAAAGCCTTTTAATCCCTTGTCGTTCTCTGTGTTTGGATCCTCACAGCTTTATGAATAAGTTCATCAAGAAATGTCTCTATTGTAGATTTTCCGCTGAAAAGCTCATTCTTTCTGGTGTGGATGCACTCCCTGTCACCAATACACACTACCAGCTCTGTGAGGACAGAGACAAAACCTGACAAACAGAAAGTCTGGCTGGACGTGGAAGAATTTCAAGCTGAAAGACGAAGCATTTTGAGTTGTTTTGGGGGTTTTTTCTTACCACTAAACTGTTGAAAAGCATTAAAAACAAGGAATGGGAGAGCTTCTTAATTCCCTTTCTGAACTGAAAACCAACATTTCTCCAACATGCTTAGAAATAATCGAAACAGCTGTGCACTGGATCCATATTTTGATCACTTAGAAGGCTGAAATCATTTTCAAACTCGGGTGATAAATGTAAATAAGGAGGCAAAAGCAGCAAAAATTCCCAATAAAATTGACAGACGGCCCAGAGGAGAGGTCAATCCAACCCCTATTACATACACGGTGGGGGAGGAATGAGCCAGGAGAGAAGAAAGGGATGGAAGGATGAGAAGTAAAGGTAAAGTATAGAGGGGAAAGCAGCAAAAATTCCCAATAAAATTGACAGACGGCCCAGAGGAGAGGTCAATCCAACCCCTATTACATACACGGT
>JBAMHX010000025.1:3245892-3273358 GCA_037177515.1 Pseudomugil tenellus | reverse complement strand
CCCCCCCCCCCCCCCCCCCCCCCCCCCCCCCCCCCCCCCCCCCCCCCCCCCCCCCCCCCCCCCCCCCCCCCAGCCAAATCCCAAGGCTCCTGAGAGGCTAGCTAATGACCTGGGCTTCAGAGTCCTCTGGGAGACGGAGGAGGGAAGCCAACCTTTCCCTGCTGTTTTCTGATGACACATCACAATTAGCAGCAGCCATTTATCTGCCTACAAAGCTTCCAGACAGACTGACCCAACGTTTCTGAAGGCCACGTTTGAGCATCCTGATGCTGAAATGGAATGAAAACGTATGAGCTCGCATTTAAACTAGATATTAAAGACTCATGTTATCTTAATTTTTTATTTTCTTTTTTGGGTGGCAGAAGCCCTAAATTGTACTAATATATTTCCCTTAAAACAAACAAACAAAAAAAAAACCCACAAAAAAAGAAAAAGGAATATATATATATATATAATTTATCCAAATAAAACAAAAAATATATTTAAATTTCCTGCATTTAATCACAATTTTTTAAAAATGTATTCATGTTTTGTTAAATTATGAAAATGTTTTCATTTTTATTTCATGTTGGGAATAAAATAAATAAACATACATATTTAGCACAAAATAAAAGTAAATAGAAAAAGAATATATAAAATCTATGAAAACTAAAAAATTAAATCCCAAAAAATAAAAAATACTAAGTATTTTTTTAAATGATTAAATACAGGAAACAAAATAAAATGCTTTATTCTTTAGAAAACATACACATAGCTGTACAGATTACCACTAAATACAATGATATTCACCTTGTAACATCTGAAGCTATTCTGTAAAACAATTAAAAAAAAAACAAACAAACACAAAAACAGAACTGATGCAGCAATTATGAAACAATATGCCAGTGATTTGTGCACTTTAACAGTTTTCCTGTACTTTAGGGAGCCGCAGGGTTCATTTAGACAAAGAGATAATGAAACAAAGAGGTAAATAGAGATAAATATAGTCCAAATGGCGGCCGGAGTTCGCCCGTTTGGGACCCTGAAGTCTGGGACAGAAGAGGATACATAAACGTCCTCTGTGGACTAAAGAAGCAGCTCTGTATGCAGTTACAGACTGGAGGAGTTAATGAGTGTTTTATTGGGCATAGATGCATCTGTAAACTGGTGTGAGCCATGAAACAACAGAATGACCTTGTGTTTTTTCCCCCCCAACACCACCAAAATATTGCACACAAGTGAGCAACAGAGTACACAATAACACAATGCGACGCAGCTGTCCCACTTCCTCGTATGACATCATTCACTCACTCACAGGGTCCTTGTGGTTCCTTCCTGCTCTCTGCGCCCACCAGTCACTGCACAACCACGCAGGAAACGGCCAAACTGGGAACAAGGATGTCCTGGCAGAGGCTGGCCCGTGTGGGATTTCAAGTCTGATGATGCTAGCATTAATTTTACCCTACACCACTCACATTCCAGTTTTAGTTCATGAAATCTAAACATTTCATGAGTAAATTTAACTTTTTACGGTTTATTTTCATCTGAAATCAAGTCCTGACTTGACCTGGACACAATAACACCCTGTTTCACAATCAAAACTCCACTCTGTTTTTATCATAAATCACAACAATGAAGTAGATTTCCTGCCTTGCGCCACAGCTCAAGCAGCTTCCCACCACTTTAAGCTGACCTAAACACACGTTCATCACTCCAGCTGTGCTACATGGACGGAGTTAATGAAGCCACGGCTACAAACAGAGCGAGTTGACCCCCCCAAATATACTTAAACACATAAAATGCGTTTTGCTTTACGTTTTTACACATGCAGCGGCAGCTCTTCTGGTCCGTTTAGCAACAGGAATAACAGCCTGCACAGTGTGAGATAGCCTAGTTAGGAAAAACCACAATAATGTGTGTGTTTGTATCTCCCCTGTGAGTTGTGTGTAAGGCGTGCTGCCAATGAAAACCTTGCAGGGTGGAGCACACATCAGCTGCAGCTGAACAGCTGGCCACTGTGGGCTAACATTGAGTCTGGACTGAGAAAAGGTCAGGCGGCCTCGCCTCCCAGCACTCATGTTTGCCAACTGCAGCCTGGCACAGCTTCCCGTTCGCATTCAACCACCCACCAAATCATTCCTCCGAACCTGGAAGGAAGTAGAAGCAGGTACCGACGGAAAAAACACAAAAACTTTACTTTCTTCCGCTGAATTTACAACCAAAACTCATCTCCGCAGACATCAGCGTCGTGGTTGTGCTTCTACAGATATTCTGACACCAACCCACATAAGAAATGGATCCATTATTCATCTGTGGAGAAATGCTTCTTCCATGTGAAGGTGTCCTATTCTTCGAGGACTGAAGTTCATATTTAGGATCTTGCTGCAACTTTACAGTCAGCTAACAGAAAAACAACCAGTCTCGTCAGACACCATGCAGCTGAAGGGAATTACAGATACATGGAGTGATTGATAAGGTTTAGACCATGCAGCGAATGCTGCGGTATACACGAGGAGTCAGGATACAGCGGACTTTCCCGTCTTCATTTCCCCGCCGTGGCTGCAGGTTACGTAGGGGTCTCCATTTCAGCTGAAATGAGGTCACCAAACAAGCCGGAAAGCAAACCAATACAAATGTTTGTCTTTTACTTTGGCTGCTGTAGATTCTCTGGGAGAAAAGTGAGTGCCTTTGTTGCAGCTGTAGCTGAAGTAGCTAAAACTTAGCAGTGATTTTGCTATAATAGAGTCTTTTCTAAGAACAAGCGGCTCAAAAAGGCAGCTTATAACTTACAGAGCTCTTAGATTTCATCTCTTCCTGGCTGAAGCTTTTTCCTTTATGTATATAAGAAGCCAGAATTGTACTACAAAACTGTCTCAGTTAGCTTTTAGCTAGCAAGGGGGAAAAAAGCTTTGCATGCTGAACAGGTGTGATTTTTCCTTTGACCCTGTGTCTGGATGTTCTGCCAAGAAGAAAAAAGAAAACATGGGAGTGGCGACACACTCTAAACTTTTGAGGACAAGATGAGACTTGGCCTCAATTCCAACACAATTTTGTTGCTGGCTATGTCACAAAGGTGTGGTCTGCTGTCTCGTGGATCCGTCTCATCACAGCTCACTGCACCAGATTAGCTTATGCTATCCTTTTACACAGGATGGAAAAATTTATTCCTTTTCCCTTTCTTTCTCCCTAAAAACATTTATCAAAATGTGGACCATTTGACTAAAATAAATCCCCTCATCTAAGTAAGAATATATCATATAGTCATTGGATAACTAAAACATATACAATTCTTGTTATTTCTGTACTTCTAGAAGTTTTGTTAATGTTTTGTCTTAATTTTTATAGGACAGAATGTTTGAAGGGATCATACGAAGTGGTCAAAATTAAACTACAAGTCAAGTTTAAATAAATAAATAAATAGCAAATAATGAGATGCAAATTCTGCACCATTTTACAGGAAAACCATCCAGTTTTCCCAACTTCTTCTTATACCACAAACAACTGGTCTTTGATACAAAAAGCTCCTAATGGTTCTTACTGCTGTGGTGACACAACCACACATTTGCAGAGATGTCACTTCCATTATAACCATTAGCCATTCTGCAAGCCGGGACTGATGAGGCGTTGTGGCGAGTACAGCAGGACCGCTAAGACTTGCTTTGTGTGAGAAACACGACTTAATGACAGCATCCTATTTTGCACCGACATAGCGCGATCTGCGCAGAAACTACGGGCTCAATTTAAAATCAAATATTCTGCAGCTGTAAATAAATGTTTGGGTATAATTTCAGTGTTTATATTTGATTTGCCATCCTGCGAAGCAAATCGGGTCAAAATTAAGTCTGTAATGTATGTGCTTTTGTGGTAAAAATATTGGTTTTCTTGTAAATATCCTGTTCAGATACACAGAAGTGTGTGTAAGACTAAACTTTTTTTTTTTTTAAATGATTGAATGGTGACTAATCGAACTGTCCGATAAGTCAGCTTCCTGTTCTTCCTGCAGGCACTAAAAAGGGAGTAAATATCTTTTAAAGACAGGTGATGGTGCAACCTGCGGATTATCGGAAAAAAAAAATAGATTTCAGTACAAATCAGGTTGGAAAATTTGATGAATCACTGTTACAACACGTTTAAACTTTATCACAAACATAAATTTACTGGAAACATCTGTTTACAGCTGCAACATATTGATGACTTTATATTGAGCTCATAGTAGATCTCTAATGAAGAGTCTGAACAGGAATAACGCATCAACACTTAAGTCTAAGCCAGTTTTCCCAGTTTGGGCCTGCATGTGTTTTTGTTGGTTTATGTAAAACTGGTTTAATCCCAGTCAGCCTCCAAACATGATGATTTCAGCCTCAGTTTAAATGGTCTAAATATATCAGCATATATAGCTCCATAAAGACCAAAAACAGCAAATATATAGAATTTATTCTGTGGAAATCAGGAAAAAAATGCATTGCAACAAACAATTTTTATAAATTTATTTTTGTTTTACTTTTCTCATAAAACCCACTCAGCTCATTTTGGCGCCTCTGTGCATTTAAAACATCTCCCCCATTGAGGAACATTAATTTTCCCTTTTCTGACAGAAATACAACTATCCGCTCACTTGTTGATCTTCAGCTGCTCCTGATTGAACATTACTTAATATAAATTGTGTTATTGGTTGAATGGAAGTGGTTTCATCATCATTTCTGGGTCAAAATGAAGGTCTTTTAGCAAAATAGTAGTGATAAGGATCATTTTCATTAAAATAAAGTGATAAATAATTGTGTGTTTGCCACACAGTCTCTGTAAATAAACACATTTTATGACTGAATCGTAAACCTCCTGGACAGGATATAAATACCTGGAAAACATCTATAGATCACCTAAAGGATAAAATTGCAATTTATACCACAAGGTTACACACTGAGAAATTGTTTACAATGTAAACAATAATGCCTGGGGGGTTCCAGCGGTCTGGCAGAGTTTTACGGGTCCTTAAAAACTGTCAGCTAAGTTCTGAGTCAGAAAACTATCCCAGTTATGAGCTGGAAAGTGTTGCTCATCAACACTTCCCTGGTGATGGCAGAGACCCGGCAGCCCAGCGGGTCAGCGTGAACCCCCACCAGCCTGAAAATGCTTAAAAAGAGCAAATCAATAGCCAATCAACTGTTTGAGGCACAGATGGTCTCCATTGTACAAGAGGAAGTGATAACACTTTAAAGAAAGTATTCTGCTATCTTCATTTACAAACTCAACAGCCTGAACGTATTGATATGACTTCTATCCCCTCCGGGGAGGAAAGCTCTGATCAGCAGCAGCAACCTGGGACCTCTGCTCAGTTTAGACAGCTTGGACACGTCCGTCTGTTGTGTCTGGTCGAGTCCAGTCAGAGTTTCTGGTGTCGACACGAGGCGAGGAAACGTCAGGATGAAGTCAGCGCTTGCCACAGCGCTCGTGGCACACTGGCATCGTTACCAAGCCAGCCAGATGCTGCAGATCTGCTGCACGCCAGTCAGGAAGCGGCACACGTGTGCAGAAAAGCAAACATACAGAGGGAGAAAAATCAACTAATTTCAGCCACTTCAGCTCCATTTTTAGCGCAGAATGGGTTGTCCAGATGGGAGCTGGCGAGGCGAACCAAATTAAAATCCACGGCCAAAATCTCACGCCATCAGACCGACTTCCCGTCTGTCTGTCTGTCTGCAAGCAGCCTCTCAACGATGGGCATGACTGCTGACTGTTTAACCTTGTAACTCAAACCGTTTTAGACGAGAAAATGCCAGCAAATGCACCAACCAAACGCCCCCCCGCTTCCATTATGCTTCGGTTTCTTATTGCCTCGTGTATTATTAATTGGTCTTGATTCATGTTTCTGCCTGAGAGGAAATATTTGCAACCGCTCTGCCTCGGCATTGCTGCACCTCTTTAAAAAAAAAAAAAAAGACTAGCGGGGCCAGCCAGGCATGCTCTGGCAGCTAGCAGGGCCTCTGCACTAGATAAAAAAAAAGAAAAAAGGTGAGTTGTTCACATTCCTGCTTCATGCACAAACCAAACCCCACTGTCACACACACACATGCACAAACAAGAGTCCTTCTGGCAAAGCAAAAGCGCTGTATGTGTGTGGTCTTATTGCTTTTTCCCACCTAGGTACAAAAAAAGAACTTCATTCAAGTCTTACAGGAGAAAAGGCAACAGCATGGGAAGTAAAGTTAGCTAAACTGATATGGAAAGGAATCAACTTTACAGAAATGTGCACGCTTGTATGAACAATCGGTGGCCTGAGGGGAAAAGACATTGTTGCTGCATCTCCATTAGATCCCCACTCTCAACTGGTTAAACTTGTGTGCTTCTTACATGATATTCCAGAAGTTTGTTACACAAGGATAAAGTTGCTTTGCTTTTAGTTTCAGGAAAGGTTTCAGGGTGAGATGAGAAGAAGCGAGCCCCCCCACTAGTATAAAAGGAATGTGATGATGAAGGGAGGGCCTCTGCAGCAGCATTTAGTAGCTTATCACCTCACAAAGAGACAGGGAAGCTGGATGCACAACAAGGGGAAAAGATATTAATACATAAACAAATGACATGGGAAACTCACCCCAGTCCAAAAACTCCAGGATATTTTTCTCCCTTCTGATGGGAGAGTTGTTGCACTCATCATAGAGGCAGACCAGGATATCCAGCAGCGTTTCCACACTCAGACACTGGCCATTAGACTGCACTGGTCCGTCCAGGATCAGCTTCTCCAGCTTCTTCAAACGCACCTCTCCCGACATGTTTACTCCGGCTTGTTGCTCTTTAAAGAAATGATGACGAAGGGAGATGAAGGGGGCAAAATGAACAAACACCTCGGTGTTTTATCGGGCCTGGAAAGAAGTTCTCTCACCTTGAGGATGTCGAAAATAAATGAAAAATAAACTTTGTGTCGAGGGCAAGCCGGGGCTAATTCCTTAAAATCCACCCTTTCATGATCTCCCTCTAAAGATCCAGCATCTAAAAGGTGGGTAACATGTGCACTTGCCCATTTTTAAACACCTATATCCCCACAGGGTGCAGAAAACAAGTAAGCTAGTCCCAATTACAGACCCAGTCTGCCCCGGTGGATTTTAAAGGATCCCAAAGCTTGTTGGTAGTTTTTCCTGCTTTTTCCTGCGTGGAAAAATGATATAAAAAGACTCGATGTTTTTTAATAGACCCCCCTGAGTGGCGGATATTTTGGATTCTCCATTCTTCCAGGCAGATCTGCAATGCTACAAAGCCCCAGCGCCCCTCCTCTGCTCCAGGAATGGAAGGGCGACACAGGCTTAGTGAGCAGCCTGCTAGCTTAGCATTCGGCTAGCCGCGGAACTAACGTAACCTTACTTTTCTCCGCTCATAAATGCCATCATTGCCTCGTTGACATGTAAGATGCGGTGTTAGGAAAGCTTGACGGAATTCTGCGTCTTTCCACAATGTTTCTTTATCTTTTTTTAAATCCAACTGGGAAAATATCACCCTGTTTTCACAACTCACTGTTCTTTAAATCCCATTCTTCGTCCAGAAGCCAAATGTCTCTTTAGTTTCTTCACAGGTTGAAACGATTAGTTCAAGAGTTTCACAAGTTGGTCGTCAAAAATAAACATAAAAAATACGGGTCCTTTTTGAAGGTTACAGAGAGGCTCGTTTCAGGTCAAGAGGAAATTTGTATCTAGTCTTGCTTATTCCAAATACGGGATACAGCCTAAACTCCCCCCTGTCCTTTCCTTTGCACTGCCTGCCTCCCCCGCCGGTCGGTCGCTTCTTGCCGTATTTGCACAGTCAAGCTACCAGCAGCTTGCTGCCAGAGACTCTTCACAGAACAGACAGTCAAGTAGACAGCTCATCCCGCAACCCCGCTTGGAATTATGGGAAATTAGTCTCAGAAAAATATTTAAAGTAGTTCTAAATGGGAGCGTATCTCGCAAACATATGAAATACTAATTTTACACTTGTTAAATTCGTTCGAATAAGTGAAAATTGATTTATCTTCTTCTTAAATCTCCCGTATTTCTTCACTTGTACGTTAAAAGTTAATTGCACGCATGCGCATCGCCTCAAACTTTGAACAGCCATCTTTGCTCCAGCGCAATTCTTTCACAGAAAGTAGTCCATCTTCCTCTGTGGTACCATCTCTGGTAAGTGCTGCAGGCAAAATCCCAGATCATCATCATGGCGCCCGTCACAGCATCTGCTGTGCAGAGATTTATTCACAAACCATTCACAAAAATGTTTTTTTTACTCCAATATCTGAAAAAGAATCATTGGGAATGTTTTTTAGTGCAGAATCTGTCACCAGAATCTTTCCAAGCAGTTTTTTTCTTCTAGAGACTGGTAGTTGCAGGGACTTTGTGGTAATTGCAAAATGTTACCGTTATTCTTGTCACAACGTTTTACACACTGCAGCTGAAGGTTTTGCAGTAAATAACAGACAGTTTGTACAAATACTTCAGAATTATTAACATTTCTAAAGGTTTTATTAAGAAGCAGCTATGGTATTTATGTGCATGACTGTTTATCATGCACATGTTTGTGACTCTTTGCTAGTCTGTGCTGTGCTCGGTAAACCTCTGATCATGATTAATAAGACCCAGCTGCACCTGCATGAATGATGCTTTTTGTGTTGCCACCACCTGCTCATTCGCTCAGCTGTCAGCAGTCCTGTTCGGCAAATCTTAGTCATGAAAATGTTCACATTTTAGCATAAATCCTAAGCAGATGTTGTACAAACATCATTTTTCCCCTCCAACTTCTTACAGACAAATCAGCTTCTGATAGTGAAATAATTCTCTTTGGGGTCTAAAAAACACAGATTTACATCCATCCACTGGTCGATGATTGAATCACATCCATCCTTATTTAAACAAGGCCTATGCCGTCGGAAGCAATGGCTAGGGGTATATCCCCAAAGGCCCCCCCCCCAATTCTATTATTCCCCAATCCTCTAATAGAAACAATACAATAATATAAATCTGCACATGCAATACAATGTAACTATAGTAAAACGTCATCTATCATATTTATTCATTGAGCCACACTGAATTCAATAATAAAGAAAATAGACTGTATACATTACTTAGAATTTGAACCAGGCATGTAGGATGTCATTCCCAGATGCATCCTGAGGTCATGACCTTTCATTTGCACTTGATTTGAGATCAGTCGGACAAATTATTACAAAGATATGTTCAAAGCAGTGATTTTTCAGTCACAAAGCTGACGCCTGGTGTTGAAACTTTGAACAAGCCTGGTATGATGTCAGGACAGGATGCATCCTGAGGTCATGACCTTTCATTTCCACATGATTTGAGGTCAATGAGACAAATATTTCCAGAGATATAGAAAAAAATATAATTTTCTTTGAGCACAAAGCGCCGCCTGGTGGGGAAAAATAAATCTAATAATCGTGAAATTTGCTACAGGTTGTCTCCTTGGGGATGTAAACAGGTACACTGAGTATCAAAATCAAATTGTTAAACTTGTTCGAGTTATCGTGCTCACACGAAGGATATCTGGGGGCGGTCGGAACGAAACCATAATATCACAACACTCCGCGTTCAGGCATATAAATATTCATTAAACAGCTTTAATGAGTCAAGTTTACTTGATTTTTTATAACTCATCCATTTACATGGATGAGTTTTGGATTTTCTGGGAGTGACGCTGCCAAAATAGCGACACTAGGAACCACACATCGCAGGGAAAAAAAATAAAAATTTAGTGCACCTAGCACTGCAGGCAACACCTGTGCCCAACTACACTACAGCAGTTTGACTGCACTTATCTATGATGTCCTCTGCTGTTTGATTTAGTGCTTGTGTTGTTCTTATTCTCAGATGTAAGTCGCTTTGGAAAAAAGCGTCTGATAAATGACTGTAATGTAATGTAACATCGCGCTTCAACTTTTGCTCTTTAGAAAGCTGCTGGGAGGCTCCGCCCATCTCTATACATCTTATTCTGACACAACATCCTGCAGGGTGTGTTTAAACTTGTTATTGACATTGTGTCCTCTGGTTTGCAGTCACATCCATCACTTATCATGATGAAACAAATGGATATTTTATCTCCACAAGGTTTTCTTCATTTCTATGTGAAGAATTTTAATTTTAACTTACCAGATGAATCCGAGAAGCTCAAGCTGATGCTTTTCCAGTGGAATGAAAAGAAATGCTCACAGGATCTGAACAAGCGAGTTGTCATGGATGAGATGATAACCTGCAAACAACTGGCATGTTTGCACTTGCTGCTAATTCGACTTGGCAGTCGGGTCTCGATGACACAAATCTTACATGATATCTAAGGAGTGGTGGAGGGGTCCAGATTCTGTATGTAGGCTGAACGTGCCTGAGCAAAAGCTGCTGGGAAATTTGGACAATTTTCCCTTTGAAAAGGAAAAGCTTGATCAGATGTTGTAACTATTAAAGATGATTCCGTTTATTCAAATCAGAACCTTTCAGACAGACAGCTCTGATTTGGAAAAATACTTTATTTTCTTTCAGGCTTTTTATTGTGACATTTATTTTTATCTAAATCATGGTGGAGGGGAGTAAAAGGAAACACATAATTTTAAAAAGAAAGCCCTGAAAGCCTGTTCTGACATAAACCAACCAGACCTCAGAGAAATGACAAAAGACCAGTCAGGATTTTCACACAGTGACTGTGGAATAAATCAACTGGCTTATTTATGTTCTGTGGTTAATTTCAAAGAGACTAAATTTTCCACTGGTGTGGATAAGTGCAGAAAAACAATCCAGTGTCATCAGCATGTTTGAGGCTTCAGAAACACAACAGTCATTAGAGTCTGAATTAGGATTATGTCAAACGCGGACACAGTTTGAGGAAATCTAGCTGGCTGGGGTCCTTTGTGTGTTTAAATCCCTGCTGTCATAATATAATCCTGAAATATGCAGGACCAGAAGTAAACAGAACATCTGATTAGCTTTTTCAGAAGATTTGTACATTTCAGCCTGTCATGGGAGCAAAATCTGCTGCACAAATTAAAACATGTTAAAGTGAAAACAAGGAAATGAAAAATGTGCTTATATCAAACGTATAACAATTACCCCCCCCCCCCCCCCACCCCATCCACCCATTACCAAGTACCTCTTCCCCCCCATCCCTCATGCTGAGCTGAAGTAATCATCTATTCAGAAAAGAAGCACAATAAAGCTGACTTCACAGTTCGGCTTGTGCACGTAAAAATGCATGTAAAGGTACAAACAGTTCTTCTTTTGCTGCATTATAAGTTGGAAAAATTAAATGAGTGTACAGTTGGGTGGGGGGGTTGCACATTGTATTGTGTGTCCCAGGAGTGGACCTAATCATGAGACTGAAGTAGTGGTCTCTGCGGCTGTTAATTAATCAAACTCAGGCATAAATTAAAGAAAACAAGAGAGAATCTGTAGAGGAAACTCTGGCAAAATGGAAGAGAAACAACCTGAAATAATTCACAATCTGGGTCCTCAATTATCAATAGTATTGTGTGTAATTAGTGTGTTGGAGGGTTTCTATGTTAAGCTTGTACTCACACTTATACGGATGCACACGTACCGACAGGTTTTAGCCTCAGATCTGTTTTTTTGTATTTTAGGCATCTTTTTAAGACATGAGTTTGGGTTCTCCAAGACGATTTTCACGCTGGTAAACAACTGTGCTGCATGGGAGATTTTCTGCATTTTTTTCTGCTCTTTTAAGACTTGTTATGGTGAGTCTCCATGGCAACAAGACTTATTTACTAGCGAGATCAACTGATAATGCTCTCCAAATTCAAGATTATCAGTAAAATAACACCTCAAATCCTATTGAGGTTGAAAAGGAAGAGAAGAGGATGCAGGGCAGGAGTGAGTCAGAAAGATAAATGGTGGAGATTTTAACCTTTTTTTCCAAATGTTGTCATGGGTAACATTAAATCGCTAGCTAAATTGTTCCAGCTAAAAATCCCCAACCAGCTGAACCAAATGACTACAGAACTTGAATTTCTTTCTGGGATTTATAAAGTATTTTTTATTTATTTTTTTCATTTCAGACAATCGCTGGTAACAGCAAGCAACGTTTAATCTCTATCTTCTTGATAGATAAAAAATACTTTATTTATTTCAGAAGGATTAATATAAATAAAATAAAAGATCAGAAATAAATAGTAAGAAGACGTGCTTTATTCCGGAGGGTATGGCTGCAGGCAGGAGTGATCTCTGAACAAGCCTCTGACTGAACACACCTCGTTGTTTCTTCACTGTGTTGTGTAGAGCAGTGGTCCCCAACCTGGGGTCCCCTGAACAATGCTCCCTCAAAGAAGTACGTTTGCATCATGAGTCTGGCAAATTGCCAACTCATGATGTTTTGATTTGAGGTTTGTGTGGTAGTTACAAATGTTAACTCAAACTCCTCCTGTCTACTTTGACTCAATAATCCAGAGCTACACTCCCTCTCCACAGTTACGCTCAGCCAGTTAAAACACGCCGAACACAAACACCTAAATCGCAAGCAAGACTCTTCTTCTTTGGTGTTCCTCGGTGGTGGAACGAACTACCAAACTCTGTTCGCTTATCTACTTTCAAGAGCAGGTTAAAGACGCAGCTCTTTATGTAGCATTTCTGCACTTGCCTCCAGCACGACATGGCAACACGTGTCCAACTAGACTCACAGTCCGACACAGTTGGCTTGTGTTGTTCTTATTCTCACACGTAAGTTGCTTTGGAGAAAAACGTCTGATAAATGACTGTAGAATAGAATAGAATAGCTATTCTGATGCATGTTCATGGGGGGCTTTCTTTATCCACTGAAGCAGGAGACAAACTGGACGTTTCGTGTTGGATGCTCACCTCTCTGGCTCTGAAGTTGTTCTCTGACAGATCAACTCCAAGCTAACAGGAAAGAGCTGCATCTGCTACTTCACGTGCGTCCGGCTTTGTTTTCCTCCAGTCCAAATAAGCCTCACCTTAGTTCCGTGACCCGATTTTAATTAGTGATCTAAACCTTTGATTTTTATTTCATTGTATTTTTTATATCCTAAATCACTGACTGTACTTCTTTCTTTAAGGCATTTGGTCTTTTTTTGTCTGTCAATTTTAATCCACTGTACTTGCCGTAACATTCTTGTACTTTCATAAATGCGTTTCTAATATATGCAGCTTTTATGTGTGTAAAGACGTGTTGCGTCATGCATGAAATTCACCATATAAATAGATAACATGACTTAAGTCGCTAAAGGAAATCTGATGTGTGGTTGGCTCCACCAGATCTTTTTTTTTTTTCTTTCCCTGCTCTCTGTTGTTGTTGCTTCTGATTTCTGAAGCGGTGCGTTGCTGCTGTACATGGTGAATTGATAACATCACTGAATGCAAATTACCATAAATGAGTAGAAGCGTGACGGTTTGGAGCAACTGGGATTTATCCAACGTTTGTATTTGTGAATGTGTGTTTGAGAGGCTAAATAATCCACATGTTCAGACAAAAGTCCTGCAAGCAGCACCCTCACGTTTGAGCTTTAACATGACTGGGAACATCCCGTCCTAAAGTGGTGCTGACACATCAGCACACTAACACTACTTTGGGTACTATGTTTGAGTACATACACTGCCATTTAAGCAAAAAAGTCAGTGCACTGAAAGTACCCGGATGCTGCCCTAAAAATCCCCACGAATCTGGTGTGAAACGATGGAAACTTCACGCACTAAACCGACGCCATCTTGCTGATGTAGCGGAAAAGAAAGCATCACTTTCCAAATAATGGTTCCAAGCAACACTACGGTGGAGGCAAATTTGTATAGATGCAAGTATAAAATTAATTTATTCAAATTAAGATGTGAACTGCAGCTTGTTTCAGACTGCGGTTTCTGACCTAGTACAGTTAGCTTACGTAAGTTAGCAGTTTTTATTCGCGTAGTGGACATTGATAGATGTTAGATATGTTACGAATGATAAATGTGTTAATGTGGTGTCTGTAACATAAAGAAATGATCCCTAATCTAATAAATGATTCTGATGCAGCAGCAGTTTATACAGAATTATAGTTTGTGCCTCAGATCAAATTTAATGCCAGAAAATATTACATAAAAAATATTTAAATTATATTTTTGGTTTGTTCATTTGTTTATTTCAACTTCTAACAGGGGATAGTGGGATGGACCGTTCCTGAAGAAGCAAGCTCACAACGGTGCAGCCCTGACAATTAAATAAGATGCGTATTGGAGGCTTCTATGTGCTGTAAAATTAAATGAATATATGTACAAACTCATGTTGCAAAACACTAAGTAAGATCCTGCGTCGCCTTTTGAAGAAATGTAAGTTGAGCAAAGTAAACATAACAATGGAGGAATTTCTTTGTATAGCAGAATGATCCAACTTGATAACGTCACCACCGTTAAGTGCCCAATGTCCAGTGCTCCATTTGAGACAGCACTTACCCACAATAGTGTGCACTACAGAAAGAAGTGTGCAGTTCGCACTATGCACTACATTCCAGCGCACTATGGTATTGAGACACACTCACTGGTTCATGCTTTTGTTACATGCAAGAAGGAGCGCAGCAGTGGCATCTTGGCTCCGAGTTTTTAATTCCCAGAAGATCTGGATCCTCAGAATGCTGCAAGCAAATTATCCTAATCTGTTAAGAGACCTCATTTCTCAAGCTTTGGCCTCTAAACACTGGATCCATGTGAGGTTTAGATTATCACCTCAAAACATTTTTAATTACATGATTTTGTCTCATACAGCAAACACTTGCTAATTGGAGGATTTGCTTCATGCACATGTGTCTTTGTAACAATGTGCAGTAATAAATAACACTGATGATGCAACCCATCATTATGCATTATGGAATCTGAGTCATGAGAGCGGTGAACTCATATAATTTCACAAAAATATAAAGTGGACATTAACATGCGTCCATGCAGCTTTTATCCGCTTGCTGCAGATAAAAGCAGTTTTAGTGCCTGATATGAGTTTCTGTAAGGTCGGATCCATGTTGCTCTGCTTTACAACAGTTCCATTCAGATCTGTTCTCGTTTCTTTCTAATGATCTTTTTATTCGTGTGACCTGTGTGACTCCTCTGATAAGCAGATGATATGACTAATTAAGATATAAAAACAACATGCAGAGAAGCGGTTTATACTGCAGACAACCAAGAAACCTCAGCAATTACTTCTTTATCATGAGACACAACAGTATAATCAAAGGCTTCTTTAGAATAAATGTTGTCCTGACTGCAGGTAGCTGACAAGCACATGAGGATCATTGTTCCGGGGATCATAAACTATGCATAGTATATTAAAACACCCTGAATGTTTAAGCTTCCCTGATGAGGAAGCTGTTAAGGTTTCCCCACTGCATATTTGCGTCATGCATCTCATCAGTAGCTGCATTTCTATGACAGCTTTTCACAAAATAAAACTGATTTTTGTAAAGTTTTACGAACGACAATTGCGATTTTCAGCAATTTTCACACACGAGCCGCAGTTCTCAGGAAATCTTGTCCGGCTGGCCACATAGCCAGGTAGCGACTTAGCCACATAGCTACGCAGCCTTAAAAGATGTAGCGACATAGGGGTTTTCTATTTGCCACGACTTTCAAAGCCCTTGACTCTCGTTTTCCTTTCTAATTCATTGTAAAACTCTGTGTTTTCCTGTTGTTTGCTCCATACTACACCTCTTAACCAGTCACATGACATATTATGTCACTTCCAGGGATTTTTTTTGTTTTTTAATGAACTGTTTTTATTACCATATTTTAATTTTGATATTTATGAATTGACTTCTGGGAGCAATGCAAACGCAGCTACTGACCATGACAGCTAACAGGGTTGTCATGTAAACAAAACAAAAAACATAGATTTGCACTTTATTCTGTCAAAACACATAGTGCACCTAGCACTGCAGGCAACACCTGTGCCCAAATACACTACAGCAGTACGACTGCCCTTATCTATGATTCCTCTACTGTTTGATTTTGTGCTTGTGTTGTTCTTATTCTCAGATGTAAGTCGCTTTGGAGAAAAGCGTCTGATAAATGACTGTAATGTAATGTAATGTAATGCAAAACGCCTGCAAAACCCTTAAAAATCATATTGCCCTGAAATTAAGAATGAAAAAATGAATAATTAAGCATCTAATTATGTTTTTACAGACTAATGAAATATGTTTGGCACCATGTTTGATCAGGAGGGGGAAGGGACAAAAACCGAAAATCTTCCAAAACATTTAGACTTTTCCAGGTTTTTTTCGCAGCAGTTGCACAGAGATGAAGTATGAAGTGCTTCAACAAATCCTTTCAATTTGTTCTCTTCTTCTGTTGGGTTTTTAGCATTAATATGAAGATAAATGCACGTGGAAGAGGTGTCCTGCACAAACACATACTGATGAAGAGGAAAATGTATTTATGCATGGAGGCTTTCTGAGCTCCAAAATGCTTGTTGCATCTGTTTTTCCTCTCTGACACTCTGAAAACCAAAAAAATGGCTGGTTAAAGATTTTTACACATATTTGATTTGAATTACAATAAGTAGCAAGATACAAAGAGCTATTTGGCGCAGATGGCTTAATTAGCATGATGTGAACTGATCTGGCAACAGCTTGAAAGTGAAATAAAAAATATGTTCCCAAAGTTGCACATTCCAAATTTTTAGTAACTAATACATGTTCAATACTTTGATCAGCAGCTATTGCTGCTTGTTCTAACATGAGTAAATGAATATGCATCATTGTGCATCTGAACGCTTTAAAATGTTATTTCTCTGTCTTAAGCAGTAACTAACTCTGAAACTGACACCTGAGAAGCGGATTAGAGTTCGTCTTTTCGCTGTTTACTTTCTGTCCTGACATTTCTGCGTTGATGACTTCACTGTGAAGAAATATAAAAAATAAAATCCAAGACTTTAAAGGCAGAATTTTCTAAAGGGTTGTAAGAAAAATCTGAGGATCTTTGGTGAAAATTATGTAACTGATCAGTGTTGAAGCTGCTGAGATCGACTCCAGTCCACCTCCTGCTTTTTGAAGACGTAGATAGATGAGTAAATGGAGTTAAGTTGACTTATATTTAGTTGTGAAAAAAAGCGATTAAACTCAGTCGTGTGAAACGGAATCAAATAGAATTGAGTTGATGTTTTTTCTCTTTTTTCATTTCACAACATAATAGTATCTTCTGTACATTAGTGAAGGCTGTGAAAAGTACATTTTCTCAGCACAACACAGCAGCCAGACCGTTATTCTGTCTGCTTTAAATTAAATTACTTGAATTTCCCTCTGTGGATAATAAAGTATCTATTATTATTATTAATGCTTGATGGGAGAAGTAAAAAAAAGATGTGTAAAAAGAGAACAATGGGAAAGAACATGAGAAGAGAGAACATGGGAAGAACATGGAATAGGAAGATTTATAAAAAGAAATTAAATTTAAGGATCATAAAGATAAACTAAATACATACGAGTATTACTACTCGGCTGCGTCATTTCCGCGTGTACTTTGGTCTTTAATCAGAATCCTTTGTGGATCCATTACATGATGCAGCAAACAGAGGTATGCCATTGTAAATCATAACGGCTGACATGCAGCCAAAGACCAGAGAAAAGGAACTGGAAGAGGAAGAAAATGACGAAGAGGAAGCCAACAATCGTAGAGATGACATTATCGCATAGAAAAAAAGTTTGCTTTATTCTTCTTTTTCTGGTGTTTTTGGATGGCTGTAAACATCTTTATTGTGGTGCATTATCAAAACGTGCAAGTAAACTCTGAACACTGCCGCTTAGTGGATGAACTGTCGGCAACGTAAAGATGCATTAGAAAGGTTGTGCAGTATGATGTCTACCACGCAACATAATCCCACCATTATCAGGCAATATGTTACATGATAAGGCAACACAAGTATAAAAATAATTATGATATAGTTGTATTATCATTGATCACTGCCACAACATCCTTCTGACTGTACATGTTGCTAAGCTGTTTCTGTATTTGGTACTGTAAGTATATTTATATCGTTGTTTTCCTACAGGCAAAAAGGACAGATGCACACTACATAAACTACTCGACAGATATTTATGATTTTTTTTTTCTCAGAATGGGTCTAATTTAGGTTAGACCAAAACACAGGGGAACAGGTATTAAGGTTAGATCTGGTTCCCAGCAACATTTTTGATACAATCATCCAGAATAGAAAAACAAGGCCAATGCCGTCGGAGGTGACGGCTAGGGGTGACGCCACCAATCCTCCAATAAACACAATAGAATAATATAAAGCTGCACATGTTCAGTGCCAAAGGTCCACCTGGTGTGGAAACTTTGAACCACCCAGTATGACGTCAGGACAGGATGCATCCTGAGTTCATGACCTTCAATTTGCACTTGATTTGAGGTTGATGAGACAGTTACAGAGATATAGCCAAAACTCAGGTTTTTCACGAATAAAGCACCACTTTGTGGGAAAACCTTGAATCCCAAAATGCTGATATGATACAGGCCGTCCTCTTGGGAACCTGAACGGGTACATCAAGTATCAAATTTCAGTTGTGAAAACTGTTTGAGTTATTGCACTCGATACGAAGGATATCCGGTGGCAGTCGTGATGAAACCCGACACTCTGCGTTCGGGGATACAAATATGGTCTTTGGACTTTTCCTCACTGCTAAAGAACAAATAAAAATATAAACAAGCAACAAACGCCACATTATAAACAAAACACTGCGGCTTATCAATGAATTTCATAGTCTTATAGAATGTCTATTAAAGATAAATGTAGCACTAAAGCATGTGGTGGAAACACGGGCGAGCTTTGTACCCTCAGAGTGCTTTTCTAATTATGAAGTAACTGCTGCAATGTTACTATTAATAAAGTATAATAAATGCAGCACAAGTCCTTTTCATCATTCATTCTCATCCATGTGCACGTTACAGTGTTACAGCCTGGATGACAGTTGCATTCAAACAATGTGTGAATCAACAGTTATTTGCTTCTGCGGACCTGTACCATCTTCCAGACCGGAGGATTTTCCGACCACATCGGAGCACTTTGTGATTTTTTGTGATCTTCTGAGGTAGTGTGTTGTTTCAGAGACGTCCAGGGTCTCACTACTACCTGGTGCATCAGCTGATGTGAGAAGGAAACAAGCAGCCTCTTCTCCGTGTTTTTCCTCTGAAGCATCCTCTAAAATTCTTAGAAGGACAAATCCTCTGATCGGAAGACACTATGGAAATGAAACGACTCCACACTCCCCGTTAATGGAGCGTGGACATGTTTGCTGATTCATCTCCACCTGGGATGAACCCAACAGCAGGTGTGCCATCAGGGAATTTGATTATGGTTTTGGATGAGTGAATAAGTGTCACATCATGAATGAGGATTTGTGAGGGCCAAATTTGAAATGCACATAGTGGTTTATCAAAAAGTCCTTGATCGAGGTGTAGGTACTCAGGTCTGCCTCTTCAGAAACTCTCAATCACAGCTTGAGAGCGCACACACTAAATGCTTTGATAGCTCAGAGCACACACAAGTGATAGAAAAATACTTGACAGGCAGTTTCATTTCTTCACCAGTTCTCCATTTTCCCTCCGTTGCATTTGGAGCCCTGACAGCTGGTAAGCCATCCAGCCATCCTTTAGCTACTGTCTCATTATGAGTCATGTTTAGAAAGACTTCTGACTGATAAATGAGAGCTTGCATTGTAGTTTCTCTTTCGCATATGAGCTCCATCTCTTCAGTTATATTAAGGTTTTAAGCTGCAAATATGAAGTTTTTGTCTTACAAGCGGCTGTTTTGATGCTGTTTTGATGAAGCCAAAGGGGAAACTGGACTTTATAACTTTACTAGAGCAGATATTCTGGAATAAGTAACAACAGAAAATCCCAGAGCCATAAAGTACTACCTCTTTACATCACTCCACAAAAAGATATTCTTCTGCAAGGCGTAGACGTCCCAGCAAGACACCACTAGATCACAACGAGCAATGCACAGACTGCATGTCAAAGTAGCTGACTAACCCATAAACTCTGTTTCTTATGGTAATTATGGGTCAGATGTGGATCCAGAGCAGTTCTGATCAGATCTGTACTGTTCACATGTGCCTGAAAATGCATCTCATGATGTATGTTTACATGCATTGCATGTTAAAATTGAGTAAAATTGAGTTACAAATTTTGATCCCAATAATCACGACTGGATCAGAATCTTGCAGTTGATGTGTTTTATGAAGCCTTTTTATTCCAAACCAGACTTTAATCCTAATAGTTGTGTACACATAGCTCATACGCAGACCTCTGCTAAATCCAAATACTGTGGTGATCTTAAGATACCGCTGATGGGAAGTTCAGCTCCTTTCAACGATTTGGACTTAGCTCTCTTAGAAGAGTCGACTCTTTCAGTTCCTAAAAGGCTAGTTAGTGCAACGAGTTTCCATTTGAGTCAAATTTAGCAATTCTGGGTTGTTTGCTTGTTGTTTAGTAATTTAATTTATTTATTGTTTTATATCATAAGAGTCTTAGTTTTATCTTTTTTTCATAATAAAATAGTTTTGTTTAATATTTGAATCAAACCCTTAAACAAACAGCTGCACGCAGAACAACATTAAACAAATAAATAAAGACACTCTGAACATTATGACACTGTAAATTTCTTATTCCTGATGCACGTGTAATTTATATCTGTGTTTCGACTGTTTCTCTGTACCTGATCTGTACAAGTACACCCCCTGTCCTTCCTTTCCTTACATAGTGGTGAATTCCTGGTTTTTCCTCATATGTAAATGACCACATTTTGAAGCCACACAAAAGTCCTGCATCTCCTGCAGATTCTGCTCTCTTAGACTGGAATCAGTTCTTCTCGTTTACTACAAAGAATCAGCTCTTTGAACCGGCTCTTTTATGAATGACACATCCTACTGCAAACCTCAATGAAATGAAAACAAGATTGTAAATAAGAGTGAAGCAAAATTCCCATCCAAAGATGTGGTAGACTGATAACATCACAAAGACGGTGATTATTTAAAAGTTATTGCTGTTAAGATTTAGTTCTAAAAACCATTGAATCAGGCATTTTGGTTTAATTTGAATAATGACACGACTGCTCAGGTCCTGTGCTGTTCATCTGATGTTGTTGTCACTTCATTTTAAGGTCCAGATTGTTTAATTTTGTTCTGATTCATAAAACATTAGAATAGTTTCCAGGTGAAAAAATGCCAGTTTTGCTGTTGCAGAATATTAATATAATGTAATATATAGTATAATACTCAACAACAAACTAAGAAACAATAATCCTCCATGTTGAATTTTCTTTGAGGGAAATATTTCTGGACCATAATGGACAAAATACTGTGAAAATGTCCTGAAATAGACAACCCAAGAAACTCTGATGAACATGAACAACGGCACACTTTGAAGCCTGATTACATTTAGCTTACACATGATGCACTTACGAAATAAAAAGCTTCTTCAGGCAGAAGAGGAATGAAGGAACAGGAGCAAGGTGAAACAAAAAGAAAAAAACCATAAAGACACTACATGAAAGCTGCACAGGGAAATCTTGCTGGAAGCTCAGCTGTCAGCGTGGCACCTCTTAAATCTGAGCAAAGTGGAAGTAAAGAGGTCAAGTTGAGCGAAAATGCAGTCTGCAAAAAGGCACATTAAAGATTTAGAGACTAGAAAGCAACAGAGTTGTTGGTGTCACAGAGATCAAAATTGAGCCCACTCAGCTGGAACACAAAGGGCTCTGTCAATCACCAAACGGGATCAACTCATCAGCGATCTCACTGGACCCCATCCGGAAGCTTCGGGATGACAGCCGCATGTTATGTGGTCGCAGGGTGACGCAGAGACAGGTTAAGTGACATTGGAAGGGCCGTCGTTAAACGTTCTAAACCAGCTTCCTTCACGTTTTTCAGACACGTTTTTTTCCAGTTGACAGTCAAAACAGAAAGCTGTCCATGATAACCCGACCAACTACCTGCATACATGATACAACGTCTGGCATTAAACTCACCTGTAAACAACCTAAAGTCTGTACATGTCCCTGCACGAGGAGCATCCAGTGTTGGGAGTAATGGCGTGTATAACAGTGTTACTAACTGCGTTGTTACAATTCCTTTGCTCTTACTAATAATAAAACTTGTTGGGTTACTATAATATGAGTGAATGCAGCACAGTGTGTCAGGTTTTCTGACAGCCACAAATCAGCTCCAAGAGAGTCTGTGATGATTGGCTGGGTGGGCGGATATGGTGGTCCGTGAGTGCTCTGCTTAGGCTGGCTCTTTCACTGCATGCTACAATCACATGGTCTGCATGCATCATAGTGCGGATTTGAAGTATGCATTCGTCATACTGGCGCACTTGGGATCCACTCTTAAAATGCGCACTTCGTTTGGGGTCGAATTGGCTTAATAGCTTATCCTTCACAGTCTCTAATCACCCAGAAGTCATTTCGCACCAGATAGAAAAGAATTAGAAGTCGAGTTGCGGAGAGGGTGTTTTTTATGCATATAACTATAACTAATTACTTTTTAAACACACAGACTCTGTCTCAGTCTGGTTTCAGGGTCTTCATAGTTTGAAGTACGCAGACCACATATGCTATCAGATTAGATTCCAAAGTAGCGCTTTTTAACTAGAAGTAAAGACAGAAGTACTCCCTGCTGAGTGGAGTTAAAGGCAAGAATGTTGTTATGTTTCTTACAGAATATTTAATAGTAGAATAATATTTTGTTTATTTAAGAAGTATTCCTAAAATACAGTTACAAACATCTACTACTACTACTTAATGGCCAGATGTGCCTTTTTTTTAACCAAAGTTTACATCTGTGTGTTTTGGTTTTGTGCTTGAACACAAAGTGAGTTTTATTGTCAGGTACTTATATTTTAGATATATTATTTCTATGCATATGGGTGGCTTCAGTCTGTGGAATTAAAATGAATATCAAATGTTTAGAAAACTGTATCTAGTTCTGTTTTTTTATTATTCATTTGTTTATGATAAACATATTTGACTTCTAAATATCATATGTAATAGCACATTGTAACTAATGTCAGTTACTTTGTTGGGTAAATAATTACTTTTACTGTATGGAAACTGAGTTACTAACTCAATTACTTTTTGGGAAAAGTCATTTGTAATTATAACTAATTACTTTTGTAAAGTAATATGCCCAACACTGGGAGCATCTCCATCCCTGAGGTCATTGTCAGTCATATATAAACACACCTCCATTAATCTGAAGCATGAAAGATAATGCTAATTGCTGGGATAAGTTCCAGTATCCCTGCAACCCTGAACAAAATTAGGTGGTATAGAAAATGAATGGATGAATGGATGTGCTTTTTGCTTTATAGTAAATTGCTCCTGCATTGCTAACATCTAGAAGGTAGTGTGCAGATGCATTGCAGTGAAGAGTGGTAGCTACTAGACATGAGTGTTTTTGTTCAATTTGAACTATGAACCCTATTTCCATTTTCAATGTGGTGATGTCACAGTGATGCTGAAATTACCTTGGATCTGTGAAATCACACAAATATTAAAGAGGATAAACAAAATTGTCCACTTGCTTAACCTCCAAAAATCCACAGTGTTTTTCAACATGCCACCTCGATTGGAGAGTTTTCTAGAATGATTTACTTGTTTAATCCAAGAAAAAATGTTGATGACTGAGTATGCATTGAAAAGGATCCTTTTAGTTCTTGCCAAGCGCTATCAATTATATTGTCAACAATTTTTCAGGAGCTGTACATGCCACTCTGTGGGGTGAAATAGGCTAATCTTCAGGTGATCAGCAGAGGATTTGTAGGCATTTATATCCTGCATAAAACATAAATCCAGTTGCAAAATGTAGTGTTTATTCCCTCATCATCAATGAGTTAACATGATAACATGAATATTTTACCACTTTAAAAACACTACTTCTGTTGATAAATTAATTTTAGATCATTTTAACCTCATATTCTGACAATGGAGAAATGACCGGTCTTTTCTTATACCCAGTTTTTTTATACTCAATCCTGACACCCAGCTGACTGGATGTCTTGTGTCTATACATCTATAACATTTTCTCTTTTCAAATCTGCTGCATCCATAGTGTCAACATTTCACTGGACTTCTGACACGTGTTCACCGTAGCTTTTTTTCATTTTGTTCAGCTTTTGTGAGACGTTTATTTCAGTGCTGAGTTGGATTCATTTTTCATCTGGATCTTGATGGGAGGAAAACAGTCCACTGATAGAATAACCTGCTCATTCAGTAAGTAGCCTTATAATGTGACAGCTGATGCTGTCCTGCAAAATGTCTCGATGTTGACTGGAATTAAAAGGATTAAGCGTCTACATGCAGTTTTTTTTACATGAAGTAAACAAAACAAGAAAGCTAAACAAGTGGACATCAATTTGCAAGAGGAAGAAATTCTTGGAGTTTTCAGGGTTAAATGATCTTTTTAAGTCTGAGGAAGCTGTGAATGCTTTTTGCAGTTCATGATGTAAATAACTGAAGGTTTATTTATAAAGCTCCTTTAACAGATAAGAAAAGGCAAAGCGCTGCAAAGAAGCAACAAAAATAAGCTAAAAAAAAATACAGTAATAACATTAAACAGAACAGCATCTTTAACCAAAAGCTTTCCTGAAAAAAAAAACATTTCTGAAAAGAGTCCACAGAGTCAGCTACACACATGGGAGGGTGCTACACACATGGGAGGGTGCTACACACATGGGAGGGTGCTACACACATAGGAGGGTGCTACACACATGGGAGGGTGCAACACACTTAGGGAGGTGCTACACAAATAGGAGGGTGGATAGTAGGTTGTTCCAGAGTCTGGGGGCTACCACCAGAAAACGCTTGATTACTAGAGCTGTGTTTTTTTGTAATGTTTTATTTTTTTTGCTTTTTAGTAACAAGAACGGGACAAATAACAAAAGGCAACATAATCAGGAAAAACAAAAAACGTGGGGAGGGTACTCCAATATTATTACAAGTAGGTACCTGAGCCCACATCCGCGGCACATCGGAAAAACAAGTCAGACAAATCAGGTTTAGACTTGTGAATTTTCTCTGGAGTTAAATATAGCTGATGAAGAAAATTAAATGGTTGAGCCTGTATCGTGCATTAATTGTAGCGGATAAACTGTCCTGACATAATGTTTAAGTCTGATTCCCACCTTTCCTTGGATCTATAAAGGGCTGGTTTAGGGCATTCACTTAACAACAAAGTATACAGTTTTGAAATAAACCTGTGTGTGCCACCGTCGTGTAACAACTTCTCTATCTGGGTAAGTGCAGGCAAAGCCAGGTTATTGTCCCAGGTCCTCCTTAAAAATGACCTTAGTTGGAGGTAACAAAGAAAGTATTGTTGGGCAGACAATATTTGCCTCTTAGTTGTTCAAAAGTCATGAAAAATCCGTTCTCAAAACAGTCTTCCAAAATATGGATTCCATGATGATGTCATGCCTCCAGGATTTGGTTGTTCAGAGACCAGGGAATAAGTTTGTTTTGCTTTAAAGGTGATTTTGGTGATAGCCCTATTTCTTGACCAATGCTTCTATGTACATTACTAGGGCTGTGTTGAAAAGATTGGTTAATCGATTCTGAGTCTATTCTAATATCAATGCCTAAAGATCAATCCATAAGTCCAAAAATCGATTTATCTAATGCGTTTCCTTTGATGAACTTTGACCTTTCATTCACTAAGGTAGTTCACCAAAATATTACATTCTATAGTTGAAAACAAGGCTTCAGGCGGCTAATGAAGGTTGCAGAACTGCATTATGTTAATGTCTCACAAACATCCCTCTGAAAAATCCATTCCTAACATGTACCAGTCAGTAAAGGAAAATGTAAAAATTCAGTTTCAGTCAGTAGAAAAGGTGGGCAATGCCTAATCTATGCCTAATCTATAGGTTTAGAAACTTGCATTAGTGTCACAACACACTACATAGACTAAGACATGAAGCTTCTCATATGTACTACAGAGCACAGAAGTCATCTTTGACTTCTGACACTTCATTAATTTTTTGTTGAATGTCAATATAATACTAGTACTAATAAGTTTCATAACTATTTATTACTACAAAAATTTATTACTACGATTCTTTAAAGGATTTTTGGAACCTTTAAGAGGCTCTGACCTGAACAGCACATGCTGAAGAACAGGGACATGGTAGCACAGTAATGTACTGAGGAGCCTGACTATGGGCTGCACAAAACGTCAAAACATGTATAGTCAATATGGTAGCCAATGATAGCTATATAAAATAGACTGTTTATGTGAATTGAAAAATGAAGAATTTCCAACTATTTTCACTGAACTATTCTCACTTTATCATGTGATCCTCCTCTTCTTGGTGCTCTGTAAATCTTTATAAAGAGACAGATCTGGACTGCAGGCAGTCCTTTTTGAAGCACGCATAGTCTGTATCTGTAAAGTCATGCAGAGCGAGATCTGACATTGTTCTACCCAAACAATTGGAGACTTCCTGGGAAAAGGTGTCACTTTGACAGCAGCATATGTCTTTATATTATTAAAATTGGAACACCTCTGTGTCAGTAGTAGTGACACATGCTTCACCCAGTTGATACTGATGCATCCCTGTAACATCAGAGGAGCGGACTCTTGCAGCCTGGCTGTTCTGTTCTGTGGAGCCATCAGATCACCTAAGAGGTGGAAAAGGTTGTGTGTGTGCATATGTATAAAGTCTCTAGCATCCATTGGGACTTCCAGATCCAGATCCAGATGGATAAGATGGTAATGGCCAACCAACCGGACATAGTGGTCATAGATAAGCAGCAAAAGAAAGCCGTAGTGATCGATATATCCATCCCCAATTATGGAAATATGAGGAAAAAGGAACATGAGAAACTGGAGGCCAAGGCCTAAAGGAAGATGAGGAGGACTGGAGGTTGAACGCAACAGTAGTACCCGTAGTCATTGGAGCACTGGGGGCCGTGTCCCCCACAATGGAGAAATGGCTCCAACAGATACCTGGGAAACATCAGATATCTCAGTCCAGAAAAGCACAGTCCTAGGAACAGCTAAGATACTGGGTAGGACCCTCATGCTCACAGGACTCTGGTAGAGAACCCGAGCTGTTCTACACAGGGAAATGGGAAGGGTGGGGTGTTCATTTTTTCTATCTGTAAAGTTAGTAAAGGGAGGTCAGGAAAAGGAAGAAGGATAAAGAAAAACTAACGATGTTGGCATGATTCAAGAAGTAGTAATAGCTTGGTGATGATCAGAGGCTATTTGGCAGCTTTATTTCAATCAGTCTGCCCCAGGGGTGTGCTACACATGTAGGTTACCACCAGCGGTGTGTCGATGTGGAGTGGATGATTAATGGATTAAATTATGGATTCAAAATAATGATTAGGATTGAAGGAGGACATCTGCTCTTTGTGGGTGTGTGTGTGTATGAGAGAGGGAGACAGAGTAGTTTACTTATATTAGTCTCTTATATAATAATAATAATAATAATAATAATAATAATAATAATAATAATAATAATAATAATAATAATAATAATAATAA
>JBAMHX010000025.1:3225975-3243684 GCA_037177515.1 Pseudomugil tenellus | reverse complement strand
ATTATTATTATTATTATTATTATTATTATTATTATTATTATTATTATTATTATTATTATTATTATTATTATTATACTTTATTTATTATACGTTTAGCCTGTACTTCTTGGCACGTCTTCAGTGGATTTTCACAATATCTTTTTTCCCCAGTAATCATCAAGTACAGCAAATAAAACGGCTTCTTTTAAGCCTATTTTATATCGGCTAATTTATTTGGGCTCACATCACTCTTTAACTCTTTAATTTGTTGGTTAATTTTTATCTTAAATCTAATTAATAAAAATAATTTCTATAACTCCCCCGTCCTGGCTAATCACGTCTGATCCTATTGGGTTAAGTCTGCACAGGGATTAAATCCAAGACGCGCAGTCTCTGCGCCTATCGAGCCTCCATTTACTGCGAGAAAATGCAATTAGACCGTCCAGCAGTTTGTCTACATGCAGAGGAAATAATTGTAGAGGCCATTGTCCCTGCACGGGTCTGTCGCTTTGTGTCCAGACTGATCGATGAGTATTGGAAGCCGGCTGGATGCGTCTGATCCAGACACCGAGCAGGACTTAACAATAAAAAGAAAGAAAAAGTCTTGCACGAGCTATTAAGGTGCAAAGCAGCGCTTCATTCCTCCCAAATATTTGATGTTAAGATAAAGCAGGCCAGGAAGTGGGCGACATTGTGAATAATGAGGAGTTTGCAGTGACCACCAACACAAGTTCAATATTGACTTTTTGGAGCACGCAGCAGCGACGCCTCGTTGCCATGGAGACGGATATAATGAGAATCTCCAACATTAACCCGTAAAACACAGATTGCAGCCTCCTCTTCCTCTTGAGGGGGCCCATTGTAATATCTCTCCCCCCCACCCAAACACTTTTTTTATTTTAACAAACAGCAGTTTCTGCTGCAAAAGGCGGATTTCATGTTTCACAAATGGAAGGGAATGACCTATAAATTGGAGCTCTTTTGAATGCAAATGATTAGATGTTAATTAACACCTGCCTTGTTGATTGTAGGAGCTCTTTTGGCCTTTGATTGAAAAGAAATGGCACCTTTGGAGCATCAGATGTAGCTTTGAACTCTGCAACTTATCTGTGATTGGCATGGGAAGGAAGAAAGACTGAGAAATATCACACAAATGGCATCTTAATTTCCCGAATTAGGGGTTGTAATGTGAGGGGACCGAGGCATAGGCCTGGGGAGAACAGGTTCTAGGACTGGCTTTTGGCTGGACTGCACAATCTGAATTTACATGCGTAATGATTGTGCCACCAGACATTTAAAACCTGTTTGAACCTCAGCTGTAGTTGCTTTGAAGACTATTGATCATATTTAAAGTTTCTGCTTGCAAATCTCTTGTTTAGGCTGATTTTTCTGGACAGTTCTTTTAAGTTTTTAGTCTCATGCTGAAGAAATAAGCTTATAGGCCACACTGCATTATTTGCTTTTCATTCTGTTAATCAGTGCTTAATTAATTAGACCCACCGCCTTTAATTTAAGTAACAAAATGAAGTGTCTCATGATGAATTTGTTTACTTATCTAAATACAAAGTGTCCCAACATAATACAATCTGAGTTACCTGAACATATTTGCATGGGAAAAAACAAATCCAGGGTTGTATTTGCAATTAAGCTGCAATTAATTGGATACAAACTCAAATGCAACAGCACCTTGCATGCACACACTCACACATGATGCTGGTTTGCAGCTAAAAATACACAGCCAGTCTGCTCCTACTGGGATTTATTGGACACCATTTCACTTTCACATACTCTGATTGTGTCACTGCTATAAGCTCTCCTGTACTAATTAATAATTTGTCTTGTTTTGGCAGCTTGCAGGCTTTAGTAGGTCTGGCAGTCATCTGTCATTTGCTCTTCCTGTGTGCCCCTTTAGTCTGTCTGACATCTCTAAGCAAACACAGCCCAATACACAACCGGAGCCCGGGGGCCTTCTGGGCAGCCAGCGAGAGCACCCTGCTTCTAATGTTTGTGTGACAAAAAAGGCAAGGCAAATCCTCGCAATGGAATCAGATAATCACCAACCTGTGAAGAGCCTGCCCCAATCCACATCCACGCCGGCCCCCCGGCCCCTGGATTAACTGTCTGTTTGGCTAATAATTTTAATCTGCTGGAGAGGGACAAGAAATGGGCGACAGAGCGTGGAATCAACATCTAATCCTCGTGTCTCCCTCCTTCATCAAAGCCCTGCAATGCTTCCTCTTAGACTCCTCTGTTTCTGCCAAAATGAGCAAGTTGGAGCTGTCTTGTTCTGATTTTCTTCTTTTACTCTTTCCTGGATGTAAAAACTACTTTCGCTGGCAGCCAGACAGATACGAGGCCACAGTGTGACAGAGTCCTGCCAGACTGGCCCAGCCTGACATCGTCCAGTGGAATGTACACATGGAGAGTGTGGGGCTGTGTGTAGACAAGGGTGCTACTGAGAAGAGGGCACGTCAGGTTCACAAGGTCAAGAGATGTCTGTCTGGGGCACATGTGTAGCACCAGGGAACACACAACTGGAAGACAGTGGGGGCAAATAAAGAGGACATTTGGCATTTTTTGAGTCAACTCAGACAAGCAGAAAGTTTAAAACACTAAGATGATGCAAACTTCCACCTGTAGAGAGAAAATATTTCTCAAATTGGATTAATACTTCCTATTTATTCAACATAATATCCATTTATCACTATTCCTCCTTAAATAATTGATATTTTAAACTAAAACGCTTAAAATGTTTACATAAGTATGATTCATTTGTGACATTTCAACTTGATTATTTCCAGTCTGATCAAAAGGTATCAAATGCAAACTAATCCAAGCAGACATAGTTAAGTGGAGCTATGGATGAAATGGATGGCACTCTAGTCCAATGCTGTTTGAAGTATGGCCACTTAGATATCCTGTTTAGGATGGGGCCATATCGTCGCACCTTTGTTCTGATAAGGGTCCCTGCCCCCATCGACAAAGTGCGAACGGCTGGGAGGGCCGCAACAATATAAGAGGCCAGATGAGTGTCTTTCTGAGTGACTCGTGCTACTGTCTTGCTGTCTTGTTCCACTGAACAGTTTTTTAAAAACTTTCTACTTATGGATTTCCTTCGCGCTTGTGTTTTGTGCGCCGTGCTCCTCGGACTCGCCAGGGCTTTTACGCATCAGGATATGAAAGACGCGCTGCTGCAGAAACTTGGATTGGATGAAGTTCCTAAGATCCAAAAAAGGGATTTAGAGAACCTGGTTATTCCGGCACATATCAGAAATAAGTACTTGTCCATGCTCAAGATGCACCACAGCAGGAAGCGCAGGTCTTTGCCAAGTCTGGCGGGTATCCTGAGAGGAATCCCGGGCAATGCAGGTCAGAATTTTTCTCCAATTTGTAAAATACGCATCATGTTACGTGTTTAAAATCATATTAAAATAGCTTTTATAGGTGCATAGCCTTAATATCTAAAATACAGCCATGCGTAAATGTGTCGCTTGGTGCGTAACGAAACTTTTACGCACAAAAAAAAAAACACAATTAAGGAAAAGAAAATAACTTAAATTCTTATGACTGTTGTCCATTAGATATCTCTGGAGAGTATGTGTACTCTGACACCACTCGGCACCGGATGGTGTTCGACATGGAGGCGAGAATCCCGGATAACAGCGAGCTTACCATGGCGGAGCTGAAGCTGTACCAACGGGCCTCCCATTACAAACGCTTCGCAGTGGACAGGAGGAACCACCGGCCCGTCAACAACGCCAGAGTCAGCGTCTACTGGGTGGAAGTGATGTCCGACGGCTCCAACAGGACATCGCTGGTGGATTCACGGTAGGAGATATTTTCCCTCCTGCGTAAAATGAAGGAGAGCTTATCTTCTCCTGGAAACATTAGATGCATATCATTCTTATTAATTGTCCTTATCATGTTTACAGTCTGATCCCCATTCACGAGACCGGTTGGAAGAGCTTTGATGTAACCCAAGCGGTGCATTATTGGTCCAAGACGCAGAAGAAGACGCCTATGCACCTGGAGGTGTGGATCGAGGGCGAGAGACCTGGCAGCTACGCGGCAGAGATGGCCAAGAGTGTGCGCTTTACCACCCAGGAGCAGACGGATAACACCTTGGGAAAGCCTGAACTCATCCTCTACACACTTAACCTCGAAGAGTACGGGTAAGGGCGCGAGCTTGGGATAAACAGGATCTTGTATCAGTGTGACAATTAGCCAATAGGCTCTTTTTGTTTTCTACCTGTCACCGTTTGCTTTCACTGAAATGTCTGTAGCCAAGGTGCACGGGGCGTTAGGTTGTTAATTACCATGGTTGGGGGAAATTTAGCACCAAAATACTAGTTTAAATTAATGTGATATTGCTGTAAGATAAACAACAATATATGAAAAACAGCATAGTGAGAAACTGAATGTCAAGCAGGGGCGTAGTAAAGAAATTTAAGGCCACTTGAGTGCCCCCCAAGACAATCCCACCCACTTTAAAATATAAATAAAAAAAACTAACATCCTTTGTCTGCTTTTTTCTCCAGTTCTCGTGGCGACTGTGACGTAAACCAAAACAAAGAAACTTGCTGCAGAGAACAATATTTCATCGACTTCCGTGCGCTCACCTGGACACAGTACTGGATCATCGAGCCGGCAGGTTATCAGGCCTTCAGGTGCACCGGAGCCTGCAAGCAGCCCAAACGCAACTACGGCTATGGAGAACGGCGATGCACAGTGTCTGAAAGCGCCCCCCTCCCCATCATGTACCTGGTGAAAAAAGGAGACTACACTGAAATAGAGGTGGCTGAGTTTCCTAACATGATTGTAGAGAGGTGCTCATGCACACTAGACAATGTATCTATAGGATGAATTCACTAGTTTCCTCCTGTAATGCCAGACTGCTGGGAAGTAATATGGAGATATCATAGTTGTTTTTTTTCAGAAGAGTGTTGATATATTTAATAGTTTTAAGCAACTTGTCTAGTACTTTTTATTTAAATGGACATTGAGTGGGAGAATCACACAGAACCGGCAGAGTTGCGGCTGTCAAACAAGCACTTTTATATATTTAGTAAATTGTGATATTGTTTTATTTGAATTTGAATGAATCGTGTGAAATTTAATGCAGTCGTTCAAATTCAGTTTGATGTGTCCTATGTTTCAAGCTGTACATAATATGAAGGACTTTATGTTTGTAAAATAAAATATTTTGTTTCACATAAAGCCCCGGATCTTCCTTTCCTTCTTAATTATTTGGCTCCATTCACATTCATGATTGTTCTCAGCTGCCTGCGTCTTTCACCTTCTTATTTGCAGTTATAGGAAATTGGAAAGCAGAGCAAATAATCTGCCTAATGACTTATAACACTTGTTACGCTAAGGGTGCACGCTAAATGATAATGATGGTCAAACTTGTTTGTAAAGTTTTATTGACAGTGGGAAGGAGGTAGGCAGGCGCATGCGGTTAATTCACATGAAGCTGGGCTCTCATTGCGTTTACATCAGGCTTAGGCCCGGTCAAACACTGGTGATCAGTCAGATCCTAATGCATTGTTTGCTGTCTGAGTGGGAGGTCTTGCCATTCACTAATATGTCACTGATGAGGGTAAACACACTGTCCTGCCAAAGACAATCGACTGTCTGTGGAAGAACATCCTGTCATTGAGAAAAAAAAAAAAAAAAAACGGGTTCCGCATGGAAACAATGTCAAAAGTGCGACACGTGGGACAGGTTTTAAAACAATCCTCATCTCCATACTTTTAATGCAACATAAACTTATTTGTTCAAACTATTATTTACTGCATCTTAGTCCAAAGAAATTATCCTTAAAATCATTAAACGATCTCATCCTGCATCCTGAAAGCGCACACGGAGAGGCACATTGGACACGCAGCAGATGAACTCGTTTCACTGCAGGATTACATCTGGCAAAAAATCAGATGTGTCCACTGCTTGTACTCACGATCATAAATATGTTTAGCATAAAGACGAGATGTTCGTATTATTCTGTTTTTGCAACCTACTGCAGTTAGTCTAGTTAGTCTATGCAATGGCAGCGGCGGATGTGTACTTCTGCCGCCAGCCCAAAACCAGGTCAATGAGCACGTAATTGTGACGTATCTCGTCAATGTGTCGATAAAAGGAGCATCCACCAAAAGCATGAGGGGTCATAGCTCACATCTCTGCAGTCAATTCTATTAGAAACTTATATGGATTTAAATAATGCTGCTGGAAGTGGAACTGCAATTGCAGCTATTCCAAAATGGAGCTATAAACATGCCACACAAGTGGAATTTCATGGTGTCAAGCATATTTCAGTGTTTAACTATTGTCCTAAATGGCTGACATCTTTTGGGAACTTGTTGCTTCCTGCTCCAACAAATGTAACTAAAATAAAATGGATCCAACGTCTTCATCTCGGCTTCTTCACAATAATCTATTAATGTAACTGTGTTGGATCATGAAACAATAAAAACCTGCAGAATTGCATCACTAAAGTTTCACACATGCATTCTCCTGTGCATGTACACCAGTACAGTGCTCATTAAAAATAACCTGATCAAACAAGAAAAAACTATATCAGCAGTGGTTTACAGGTTTTACACATTGAGACTCCTTAAATTTAGCATATTATGCTCTGTATTTTCTTAAAGACAAAAGTTATTTCAGCACTGAGATTCTTTTTGGATCTTGAAAATAATTTTCTGGCATTTTCAGAAAAAGTTATGACAATTTACTCTTGCTAATAAAGATTATTATATATTTGCTAGATGGTCAATTTATATGCTTTTATACCCAATTATGACACCATTTCCTTCCACTAAATTAAGGAAATAAACATTTCAGTGTCAGGAGGCCTAAAGATCAGAATCCAGGAATATGCTTTGGTCCCATGCACACAGAGATTCCTTCTAAATCCTGAGATACTCCTTTTATACCTCATCATGTTTCTTAGCTGCTGATAAATAACTTTTTATTTGTACTCGTGTTGTTTTCAATTTATACCAATGTCTTTCCCAGCAGTTTGTTGCCTCTATTTTACAAATATGTAGCTGAGTTTTTGTTAAAATGAGCTCGATTTCTTTAGGAAAGATCAAAATGTTTTTCAATATCTCATACATTATGTTTTACTGGGAATAAAACATGAGTTTATTAGATTTGCAGAATATTGCATTCATTTTGGACATTTTACTCTCCCACCGGTTTTGGAAATGGGAGTTACAGGAACAGTAATAAACCAAGTCACATCTATCATTTCTTTAAAAATAAGACAAGTAAATAAATAAAGCCAATAAATAAAAACTGTATGAAATAACAAAAGTTGCTTCATAATTATTGTGATGTTGGTTTAATGAGAAAAGACCTGATATACAACTTGCAACAGAAAGCCATAAAAATATAGGGTCTGTTACAGATTATACTGTAAAATCAAAGCTTGCACTCTCCTGACGTGTACATGGATCCAACAGTTCATCACAGCAGTACGCCAGCAAAACGATGCTCTTAAACACAACACATTTGTTACAGAGTAAATTACCATTCATGCATGACTCAGTGCTGTATTTAGTATTTACACGTTTCTTAAATAACATGAGTATATGAAAAATAAAGACACAAACTACTGGACTGGTCTAGCGGGATGCATTTGACTCCAAACTGAGTGGCAGGACACATTGGGAGCTGCCACACAGAAACGCTCGCAGTGTGGACTGCAAACAGTTACCACTTTGACTTGTTCATGAAGGTGGTGCTGGTCGGGGAAGTGTTGCAATGCTGTGTAGCCCTTAAAGTTGCTGGTGAAAACAAGCTACCCAACCTGCCTCCATTCTTGTGCTGAACCAGCAACATGACAACTGAAAAGGAAATCTGTGGTTCAGTGTTTCGACTGATCAGTGTTTGTCGTTTTAAAAACCTGACTGCACTAAAGGAACCATTAATAAAGACGATCCAGAAAAGAATTTCTCCTGAGAACTAAGCAGTCAATGCTGTAATTTTAAAATAATGCAGAAATACATGAATTAAAGGCATAATGGATTACTTTAAAAATGGCTTCTACCCTGAAAAATACTTTCTCATTGCAATTTACATTAGAATACCTAAAGCACTAGATATGACATATGGAATACAAGACACTTGGAGAAAAATAATGATGCTAAAGTTTGTAGCAGAGCTGTGGCCTATCGTTTGAATTAGCAAACCCGGCCATCAGCTCTTCAAAGGTCCTTTACGCACCTTTGAATCAAATCAAAAGTCAAAAAGCCAAGAATGTAAAAAAGCAAAGGAATTGTTTATTGTAGGACTATGAAGTTTGTTACAGATTTGATGAGAACAAAAAGAAAAAAACAGTTTGCTGCAATTTAACTGAAGCTTAATGTAACTGTTTGACAGACTACCGACAGGAACATTCTCACTACGCAATCCATCATGCTTCCTGCAGGTCACCAGGTTTCCTTCGATTTTTTTAAACTACGCAAAAATATATTTACAATTTGTAATAAAAAAAAAGAAGCAAAAACAAAACCAATCACAGCACAGATAAAAATGCACAACGCTGAAAGAAAAAAAAAAAATTGCCCCAACTGGCAGGTTTCCTGATCCTGATATTACAAACATTAGAATTTCTTTTAAATGTCATTTAAAATTGGTTGAAAAATATATGAAATATACAACAAAAACATAAAAACAAGAGAAGGATGAATGAAACCTAGCCCACGCTGTACATGTGTAAATAGATCTACTATATTCCGATTTGATTACACGGGAGTTGCCTGGTTTCCTCGGATGGAATGTCACTGCTCCGTCGGTCGCTTCAGTCCTGCTCGTGGGTCGCCGGGTTTCAGGATATTAAAAGTAGGATTTAAGGAAGGAAACAGCAGGGGCGGAGGATGCTCCGTGGCTAGTGGTGGCCTCTCAGTGTTTACCACCAGTCCATTAAAAGTGTCTTAGTAATATCCAGGCTGATACTGCTGGCTCCAAGGTTTCTGGTTCCAGAACTGCAACCAAGTCCAAACGCTCGAGTTAAAACTCATCATAACAAATAAAAAATATGTAAATCAATCTGTTATATTCAAAAGGTAAAGAGGAAAAAATATGGATGAAGTATTACTGACATATGCAGGTTTAATGTTCTCCAAATGCAAACTGGATAAGTGTAAAAGATGTCCTGCCTACATTGCAGAATTACATCAGGGACTTTTAGCAGGAGTGTCAATACAAAAGATATATTTGTCAACATGGCACTTTCATTTTCTTAAACATTAGGTTCGTCTAGCTAAAGTGCCTGGACGGCAGAGCGAGTGAGGTCCCTGTCACAACTAATCGCAGAATTTCTGCATTTAATTATGAGAAATAATTATTTTATTACATTTACGGATCGTAATAGAATCAACACGCCCTAAATGAAGATAAACTGATTAAACATTTGAATCCACACCCCCCCCCCGTAACACACGGTAGTTGTTACGGGAGTGTTGTGGCCTAAAAAGTGCGATCTATACAGAGACATTGGATTGAGACTGGCCCCTCCCTGAGCAGAAATACTGACCCCCTGCTGCCAGCTTTGGTTGAAGGCTTGGGCCTTGTCCATGCCATTCCTGTTGCCAAAGTTTCCACTGTTCCTGTTGTTGCCGTAGTTGCTGTTCTTGTTGCCGAAGTTGCCCCGATTGCCACCTCTCTGCTGATACTGTAGGACACGTAATAGGGTTTAATATTATACACGTTTATCAGAAATATCTACATTTGTGGTAATGACTTAGTATTCAACTATAAATAAACTGTAAAGGATTCATTAATCTAACCCACCTGGCCGGGATGCCCCCTGTTTCCACCGCGACCCATGTTGCCTCCACCTCCTCTGCTCATGTTCCCTCTGTTCATTGGGCCGCCTCTGCTCATGGGTCCTCCCCTGTGTCCCATGTTACCCCTCATTGGTCCACCCCTGGGGGACCCTGCCAGGCTAGGAATGGGGCCACCTCGGCTGAAGTTCCCACGGCTGGGGAACCCTCCTCTAAAGGCCGGGGGAGGCAGGAAGCCGCGGGGAGGCCGGTTGAAGCTCCCGCGAGGACCTGGAACTGGGAACGGATAAAAGCGGCAACTTAAGCTAAAGCCGCTTTCCATTTACTTTCCCAAACATTCCCGTCTCCAAGTACGGCCCCTACCTCCTCGGAAGTTGCCTCTGTTCTGGAAGCCTCCGCGGCCACCGCCCCTCTGTCCAGGCCCACCGCGACCAAACTGGTTCTTGCCTCCCCGGCCGCCGCCGCCACGGATGTTGCCACCTCCACGGGTGTTGCCGCCACTGCCGCCGCCTCTTTTGGGAGCTGTGCTTCCCTGGTTCGGCTTCTTCTCAGCAGGAAGAGCGTTTTTGCTTTCCTCTTTATACTGCTCAAGCAGCTTGGCAGCATCTTCCTTCACCAACTCAGCAAAGATGATTTCGTTGAAGCTTTCTCCTTCCTCAGGCAGAGCGTAGAAGCCTGTAATGCCAGGAAACAAACCACAAGCAGATTAGAGAAGCTAAAACAAACATCAGAGGAAGGTTTTTATCAAGAGGATGTTTTTTTTTACCTTTCATTTTGAGCACAGCGTGTTCAGGCACCTCCTTGCCATCACCTTCAACCTTTTTCTGGACTCTTTGCTTGTAGTCCTCATCAGAAGGGCAGACCACTACGGCTTTACGCTGAAAGCCAGCAAACAAACACATCTTCCTCTTCTGGCCAGGTGCAGACAGGTTAGTCTGGAGAGAGGAGGAAGATCTTCAGTCATACATTACATTCATACGCAAGCAAAGCGGAAAAAGGCTTATAAATTCATGCATATGGCTTACGTGATCCAGGATGTAGTTCCTCTTCTTGCGGGCAGCAATCTCAATGAATTTTCCCAAGAAAAGTGGTGCTCTTTGGGAAATGGCGGTCAGTTTTGTGATATCCTTTGACTGTCGTTTCAGGCTGTTTATCTGAATTAAATGGAGGAAAATTACAAATCCGACCACGTAAACATTTAGAAGATGCTAGAGAACTGGGATCAATACTAACCATCATTTTTTCCACAATGGTGTCACTACCTAGGATGTAGTATTTCCCAGGATTCTCTTGGACATGGTTCTTCACCCAGGTAGTCTTCCCTGAGCCTGGCAGACCAACCATCACTATGATCTATAAAACATAAAGTTCAGATGAGCATGTTTAAAATGATTAACGACAAGCGTAACATCTGGGGCCCAGACTCACCTCACACTCAGCTTTGGTTTGTGGCCCCTTCACCCCACGCACCCGCTCACTGACAGGGATCTGCTGCAGGAAGGTGTAGCCCTCAGGCGTTGGGAAATATGGGGTCTCCATTTGGCCGAAGTTGAACTCCACGGCGCAGTTGTGGCAGATGACATGAGGGAACAGGGCCTGGTCGTTCAGCGAGTCCTTGCTGACTTGGAAGGCGACGGTGGGCTCGCCGCCATTCTTTGAGTAGGACAGGACCACTTCCGGTCCCTCAAAGTCCTTAAAGAAAAGCAAAGATCATAGTCATGTGTAAAAAATATTCTCATCTTGCAACCATTTCTGATGCTAGTTGAATAAATAAATATCCAGACTTACAATAAGGCAGCAGATGACGTCGTTCTCCTCATAAGTTTCTCCAAAATCTTCGGTCACACAGTTTGTTGTCTTTTTGCCTTTCCCAGAGTAGGCGTAGGAAAACTCCTCCTCCCCTAAAATATTCAATAAGAGATCATTTAAACAAAGACTGTTTAAGTCAAAGTCATTCATGTTAATGAACTGACACAAACTGTTACTTATTAATAGTCTCTGAATTATGTCCACCTGCATAAAGCATGACACTGTTTCTCACGCAACCACAGCTGAAGCCATCTTATGTCAACATGTCATTTTGCTTTGAAGCCACCAGGGGGAGCTCTCCCAAAAGTCTTTCACATGAAGACAGGATAAAATGGTGTGGCGCTCTGGACCTTCCAGTGGCCAAACATGACAAAGAATATACTGTGTTTTTAAAATAATTTTCCTCAAAAGACTAACATTTATGACCCTTAACAGGTTCTCTTTACCTGGACTGATGACAAAATTGCTATTTGGATTATAAAGGTTGTAGACCCCCCAATAATCAAATTTCTAATTTAGATTATCAGTTTTCTGCATTTACCATGTTAATGCTAGAAAGATGGCACAGGACTGAGGAAACAATGGTAACCACAGCTCCGGTCCTTTAATCCGACAGTAAAATAAACTTTATAATAAAAATTGTTGCTTCTATTTCCAAACAGTCACCAATAGAGCTTGAATGACAGCTAACAATACAATACTTGTAAATAAAACAAGCGTGACTGACCGAGGAGCAGTGTGCCGGTAGCCAGAGACCATCCGACTTGCACATCATGAATATCCATGTTCTTGCTGGAAATGTGCTTAACTGGAATCTTTTCTGTGATCTGCAAATGAAAACATATCACTGAAATACTCTTATTCTGTTTTCACTGTACCATCTGAAAAACAAAAATCAATCTGGGAATGTTTAGAGATTAATCATCATATTACTGCACCTTCATCTCAAAGCAGGCTTTGCCTTGGTTCACACCGTATGTGGCTTTTCCTCCAGACCAGAGATAAGCAAAGCTTTCCATTGTGAGGGATGACGCGCTGTAACGATCTCGTGACACCTTAAAGTGCAGGTCACAGTTGTCTAGGGGATAAAAACCCAGAAGGGCATTTTATCTATAATTAATTTCAGCCTTTTTTAGTTCAATCTTACACCAAATTTCAGTTAGAGAACTTACAGGAATCCAAGCAGACTTTCGTGTCATCATACTCTTCATCCTCTTCCTCCAAGGGGGGTACTGGAGACTTAAAGGAGGAACTGAAAAGATACCATCAAGTCAATTAGAGGATTTAACTGCAACTGCATGGAACATATAGATGCTTTAGGGACCACTCGCTGAAAAATACTGGGGGAAAGAAGTGGAAAGACAGACAGGGGTTAAAATAATATTCATAAAAAGAAAATAAATGTAATTAACATGTGAACTGGTACAACGAGCCTCTAAACTTTTTGAATAGTCGGCTGTGTTGTGGGCCTTGGCGTGCACTTACCTTGCAGCATCCAGCGAAATCTAAAATGTGAAAGATACACAGACAGAAAGCACCGCTTCCCCCTTAGCATGCACGGTTCTCCCCCCTGGTCAGTGATAAAGTCACAGCAGACCACTCCCCTTTTAGATAAGTCTATCTCCTGTTGGGAGCGTCGCAGCATTGGCTGATTTTTAACTTATAATTGTATCTCAACATTAAAAAGGTCAACACAGAAGTACATGTTGGCATCGTAATTAAGCAAATAGTGTACCGAGAACTACAGAAACTTACCCGCTCTGATGCTAAATAGAAATAATCATTTCCAGTAGGAAATATAGAAAAAAACCTAATTTTTAAAGGAAGCTCGACATTGAAGAGATGCTGAAAGAGTTCCTCGGTGCAAATAATGCAACTCCAACTGGTTAATTTAACAAAAGGAATATCTGTTGCAGCGGATTCAACTTCTCCTGCTGATGTGGGGGTTGGGGGTGCACGGCAGCTCTGGATAACAGTGCCTGGTGTCAGTGAAACACAGTATCACGTTAAACACTGGCTGCCAAGCATGACAGAAGTCCTCAAGATTAAAGGGGGTGAAATAATTCTCTGCAGGTTTGTTAGAAAAAAAGTTCAAATATAAACTAAATGGTCGCCTGTTACTAAACAACATTTTACAGTTACGTTTTTAGGGCGATACTACTAATATAAAGTTTTCAAGTGCCCTTGATCAACCTTGTCTTCTTAAAGAGAATAAAATAATAGATATACATTTAAAAAATAAAATTATCCAAATGAATTTTCTTTCCTTTTATGTTCCATGTCTTAATAATGCAATGAAAAACAAAACACTGACCAAGAAGTATGGACATGTATGTACACACATAAACACTCATTCAGAAATCTATGCATGCAATGCGTGATGTCACCTACGCAGGGGCAGAAAAACTCTTGAAAATGTCCACATTCGCACACACGATAACGCAGAGAAACACGTGATGAGACAGAAATAGCATTTGGACATCATACAACCAGTGAAATAACAATAAAAAGTAAGAAAAAAAAGAGAAAATTTTAAAAAAATTGACCACTGCGAGGCAAATACGATGGACGATCAATAGCGAGCTCCTCTGTGGACGTTCCAACACTGGGAATTTTCCTACATCCTTGTGTGCTACATGGCAGCAGTGGAGCCCTCCTCCCACGCATCTCAAGCTACTCCCACCCCATCCATTCAGAAAGTGTTCACCTGCTACTGTCCTCTGGGTTCTCCTAGAGCAGCCTCGAATCACCTTGAGGATACAACGGGCTTTCCAAAACAATAAGTGGCATGTGGAACAAATATGAAAGTTCATAGAGATTTGATAAGATGCACTTCTGCTACAGAATGCAGTCCATTAAAGACACAAAGTGAGTGGGCACTGGAAAAAGTAAATGGTAAGGCTCTTTAGATAGTCAGGAATGACCCTCAAACACATGTGTGAAAGTGATCAGTATATAATAGAGTACTTAAAAATGAGGGTTGCTTCCTCTTGCTAGTTGTGTGCATTGGCATTTAAAGCCAATACAATCCAACAAAGCTATGGATGGCGCTTCAGGGATGCTGAAGGCCACTTTTTGCTCTGTCCCATCCTTACCAGCTGTATTTGTTCTCTTCAATAAATTCAAAGTAGCCCCTTCCATGTTCCTCCCGGCGTCTCTTAACACCCTTCTTATTCTTCTGATCAGCATTCGTGTCTTTGTCCGCATCCCCTTTGAAAATAGAACAAAGATATAGAATGAGGTGCTCCTTTTTGAGACAGAGAGAGAGGTCGGACTGGCAGTGGGGTTCTGGCCCACAAAGCCCGTTCATTAGTTACATTGTGTCGACCATAATCAAAGCTGTTAAGTTAAGGTAACACCTCATATGATTACACTTAAAACAATACAATCATACTTAATGACTTGTAACAGTTCTGAGGACCAGGTAGTAATTACAACACAAGCTGGCCAAAACATTATGAACAATGTTTACTGGGGCTGGAAGAGTCTGTGAAAGACAAAAGTTTAATTAACCCTGTAATGCAGGGATAAAAATACACTGTTCTCAATGGGTTTTGTATATATAAGTGTATTTTACTAAGGAGGGCAAGAACTATTGTTATCAGGGACAAATGCATCATGCAGAAAAACCTACTTTGATAGTGAATAAACCACCTCCTCAGTATGTACAACTTAAGTGACTAATCACATACGTTAAGGATGAAGTGGTTCCTAAAGAAATGTCAAACCATGGACAAAGTACCCGCGTTACTTGAAAAGCAGATCAGGATCGACCTCTTATTCAGCTCAGATTTAGGTTAGCTTGTTCAGATGATCCCAGCCATGTTTGGATTTCACATCCATACCTTCCCAATGCAGGATAAAACATTATTACTTTTTAACACTGACAGATTTAAAGCTAAGCCTTAAATTCAAACTAATCAAATCGATAAATGTTAGTTTTTTTTATATAAAACTAAATTGTTTTCATTCATATTGTGGTGTTCTTATACAGTTATATAATAGGTAGTACACCTCATTATTGACCAAACATCAAGATGGGAACCTCTGAAATGGCTAACCGGTTTATCCACTCGTTAGCACTGCACCAGACACAAAGAAAAAATAAGCTAGCTGGCAAGCTAACACCCTAAACAAAACGAAACGAAAACCTCAACAAGCTCAACCAATAACATGTCTTTTTCGCGCTAAATTACTATTTTGAATATACAGTCAAGTACTTTTAGTTATGAAGTCACTACCGTTTATTAAACTGTCATTTAATAACTGGACTAGTTTCACTTAGCGCTACAAAACGATTAGCTAACCAAGGTGGTGACCGATGCTAACTTGCTAGCTGTAGCGGCTAAGGCTAATTAGCCTAGATCACGCTTCCTGGCTCAACATGGACGATCTCGCTGGAACCGTAACGCATTCAAAATGTGATCACTCCCAACCGGCTCCTTCGCGCGGCTGCATTAACGCTTTTAGAAAAAATAAATAAAAATAAAAACCCGGAACCCAGCCACAATCCATCCAACCAGTCACAAAAAAACAATTCATTCAACTCACCCTCAGCAGCCTGGTCCCCGGGCTCACCATCCTCCGTGTCAATTTTGTCCATATCGTCTACATCTCCTTTGAGCATAGGATCCATCTCGTCGTCCTCATCCCCTTCATCTTCCCCCTCACCCATCTCTTCGTCCTCGGCAACGCCATTGCCATCGTTCCCGGTTTCTGGCTCTCCCTCGTTAGCTTCCATGCTTTCTTCTACTGGGCCCTCTTCCTCCTCCACCATTACCGCCTGCTCTAAACCCTCGTTCGCCGAAGATTCCGCAGCTTCATGCGAAGAGTCTCCCGCCAGGGCCTCCTCGTCCAGCGCGGCCTGCAGGCGGTCCATCAGATCGGCCTTCAGCCCCTTGTCCGACAGATTACGCTTTTTCAGCTCGTCCTTCAGCTCGTTTACCTTCAGCTTTTTCACGTTAATTGCGCTCATTGTGAATGCTTGACTGCAAAAGTAATTAAAATACGACGGCAAATAAATAATATGACACCCTTTTGTTGATAGAATTAGCTCAAAACTGCGCCAAATGGCACCCGCTATCTAACCAATCTTTCACCGGCAGAGAGAGCTACGGGGAGGCTGCGGTGTGGGGGAGGCGCGTGGCGTCGCTCGCCGTAAATACCCACAATGCAGCGCAAATTTATTTCCCTTTTTCCACTCAGTCCCACCAACCATCTGTCGCTGTCATTATAACGAAACAAGCCTTTTAGGAATTATTGGTGCAGGTAAATGTTTAAAATAGGATTTTTAAGTAAGTAAAATTGTAAATATTGTAAGTACAATAGGCTTTGGGGATCCATGAAATTTAAATTCAGCTAATATGGGGTCAAACTTGGTAGAAAGAGATTACCGTAATACACAATTTCATTGACTTTAATGTTTTATTCAACTAAAAAGCTGGATAGATCTCCATAGATATCTAATATGTCTATGATTGTCTCCGTCAAACAATAAACCACGTTCCCTGGGTTAAATCTGGTATATGATTGTCAGCAAATAATGTTAAAAATTACACATTCAGGTATACTTACAGCTGAAATTATTTTTTTTAAAAAAAAATATTTAATTATCTTATTATATTATTATATTATTATATATATCTTTTACTTTACATTCTGTTTGCTTTATTAATATTTCTTATTTTATTCTATGACAGCCTATTCCTCTGTTTTTCTGCTATTGCAAAGATTTATGTCGTGGGGCGAAAAAAGGTATTTTGAATCTTTAATATATAATTATATTTTTGTTTTATAATCTATTTTGACGATTTAAATTAAGACCATAATAAAATAGAATTAATTAAAAAAGCTTAATTTCCCAGATATAAACTCCTCTCACCCACCCGCCCCATCTCCCCTGTGTAGAGCAGGTAGCCGTTCATCTCAAGCTCGGGTACTGTATCAGAGTCCTGGGACATTGAGGGTCCTACGGAGTATCTCAGCTGTTCCTAGGACTCTGTATTTTTCTGGATGGAGATGTCTGATGTTTCCCCCGGTATCTGTTTCTCCAGTGTGGGGGATACGGCCCCCAGTGCTCCAATGACTACGGGTTCTACTGTTGCTTTCACCCTCCAGGTCTTCTCCAGTATAT
>JBAMHX010000025.1:3155828-3186524 GCA_037177515.1 Pseudomugil tenellus | reverse complement strand
TCCAGTCATGCTTAGGATGAATTCTCCGGTTGCTATTGTCTGTTGTTCTGCGGCCAGTTATGTTTGTGAGCTTGAAAAGTATTATTCTGACATCTTTTTCTTCAAACTGCTTCTGGTAACGCCTGTAATGGGTTAATAAGACCAAAACAAGAAACATGCTGAAGTAAATGCATGTTGTATGCCAACAAGGAAAAATATGACAGGAATCTAGTTCTGCCGAGAAGAGGTTGGAAAATCTATAGTAAGAGATGAGAAAGGTAAAGGTGTTTTCAATCAGTAGGAAACAGTAAACAACAGAAAGTTTAAAGACGGGAAAATTTCAACAATGTAAAGGGATGCAAATTGTCTAAAGTGTAAGAACGTAACGTCATGACTAAAAGTAAACTAGAGAAGGACAATTCAAACCAAAACATGTCTTTAAGATGTTGCTTAATAAGAATATATTATTATTAAATAAAATGTTTGAATTTCAGGAATGTCTGCATTTTCATAAACTCAGTTTCTTTTTTCCTTTATCCAGGAGTTGTTGGAGCCAGTTTTAGAGCCTCAACATGAGATAAATACTTTTTCATTGCATTCAAGAACCAAAAATTAGCAACCGTTAGCATGCTGGTTTTACCAAGGTTAAAAGATCTACAGTGCTACCAAGTGATAAATAAAGTGATATTTGCATAATTTTAATCAACTTCCTTCGTTTCATAGATTCATTACAAAGCAACAAAAAATAAATGCTCAAAAAGTACAAATGAAAAAAGTGCGGACTTTAGCAAATACCATCATTTACCTTCAAGCTAACATGGACTAGCATGTTAACCTTAGATCAGACATACATGTTTTGTAGAGATCAATGTGAAGGTTTTATTCAAGCAACTTGGTCATTTACTTGCAGTTTTGTTGAAAGATATGTAAGAATATTGTTACAACTTACATATCTGTATAAATAAGTAATGATTAAGTAGCAACATACTACTATGTAAAAATGCACTATACACTACTTGTACTTAAGGGGAAAATTATTTGGTGAAATGTTGCAAATTAACACTTCAAAACCTTGTGTGCTTTTTGTATTATTTTTTGTGCACAGCTGAACTATTAAGCTAATTACATATACTGTTAAATAAAAAACATTTCATAACTTATTTTTTAGTACTGTAATAATATTTTTCATTCAGTCGGTATTGTTGTACCGCTCTTTTCTGGATTAATGGGAACATAATTCGTGGGTGCTCAGGATAATTTTTAGCTATAGTTAGATTACAGCAGCAGACAGGCTCACTTTTTATCTCTCTGTATTGCAAACACATTAATTTACTAATATAATGCCTCAAATGTAGATAACAGCATCTCATGAAGAAGAAGAAATAATCAATTCCAGTCAGACACTGATTTGTAAAATTAATTTGTTCATCTTTTGGAAACTCCAGCACTATGTTTATACAGCTCTCAGGGCCTGTAGGGTTAACTCGTATTTACTGGCAGTGGGAAACACCTCTAATATGATTGTTTCAGTTGGGGTATCCATGATGAAAATGGTGTAAAAACAGTAAACAGGAAGGTAATATCACATTTAACTTATACAATGCCTCTTCTTGTCCTTCTCTTTGCAGACTGATGGAGCAGGAACCAATGGGAACAATAGTACGAAGACAGGAGGTCCTGATGGTGAGTTCTCAGCCAAATTAAAGACATTTCCCCTTAAACATTTATACAGAAATTAAGATATTACTAAATTTTTTGCATGTATTATTTCCAGAAGCGGACACCGCAGTCTACACTGAATGGCGACACCACAAAGACATGCCTCCAAACACACTAGAGAGGAATGCAACGGCCAAATAAGCAGCCAGCGACAATCCAGAACACAAACCTAACAGTCACATAACAAACACACCAGAGAAAACCACATTTCTAAAGCCTTAAGCCAGAAGGATCAGCTTATCATGCTTAACATCGCGCTGCACCAGTCCATATGAATGGAAAAGATAAAGGAAGGGTTGGAGAAGATGGTTCTTTCAGCATCAGCCTACATCCACATCTGGAACATATCACAACGCAAATTAATTAATATACACACACTTGAATTGATACAATCCTTATTTTTATTTCCAAATTACTGATTCTGAATTTATTTAACACTAACTTTTTATCTGCTCTTTTATTATATTTACCTGCATAGTTAGCACAATGATCATACTCAAAATAGCACAACTGTATTGATTTAACTGTGAAACTAAAAATGTAGAGACGTAAACAAATAAAAATACTAAAAAAAAAACTGTGATAGTAGTACAAGTTAAGTTCTGGTGTCCAGTCCTTAAGCAAATTATTCAAAGCAATAGTTATGTGATTTGTACTTAATATGTAGTTTTTAACAGCTGTGAAATGTGAATGATAGGACAACCTGCTGTCCTCAGGATGCAGATGAACCATTAATTAGTTTCAGAAGCTAATAAAAGCTTCTACTTGCTTGTTTAACTAAGAGAGCAATAACAAATTGGATGTAATGTAGCTGCAAGACTTAAATGGGAAACAGAACCAGCTTAGTTATGAAAAAGCTGCACCATTTTGGGGATCAATCAACTCAGTTGGTGCATTTTTTTGTGGCTCATAAAGCTGCTTTAACATTGTAATCCCTTCTCATATGAACCTGCAAAGTGCTGATATTCTGTCCGTCACATATCACTTCTGCTGCAATAATCCAGCCAAACGGCAAACTTGAAGCTTAAAAGCCATCAAACTAATCGTAATGTTATATGTTTTTTTTCTATCTGTGTATGTTTCACCTTTGTTTAGACAACTGGGTTTACTAATGTACCAATTCATAACATCGAATTGTTGTCTACTGTAAAGTTTAGGGACATAACCATCCGTATGTTTACTTTTGGTTATTAGTCTTTGTGTTTGTGCTGATAAACTGAAGGGATTTTTCAGCCCTTTCATTATCAATAAAGGATCGCTTTTCTGTTTCTATTTGTTCTGTTGTTGACCTCCCTTCGTGTTCCAGCAGTTCGTGTTACAAACAAAGTGCTTGATGCTGAAAATATGGGAGTGGGACAACAGAACAACAGCGTTCAAAGGGAACTAAAGGTTGCCAGATCTAAGAGCAGGGGTGGAGTCGTCGTTCCTGTAATGTTTGTTGTCATGGCATCCGCTGCCATACTTGTCAGCTGAACTGTTTAAATAAGACACACCCCAGTGAGACGCACTGCTTTTCTGCCATTGTACATTAAACACTAAGAACATGATTTGTCTATTTATTTTTGCTTTTGTTCAAGTTTGCTTCATATTTTAGACCTTGTTGCTTTTATGGTCATTTATATATATTTATTTTAATGTGATGTAAATTGTGTTTGGAGTGGGATTTACAGCTTAACCAGGACAAACGTTTTAAGTTTTAATTATCGGTCTTGAAGACAAAAGGGATATCGCTTTACAAGAATTACAAAATTTAAAACCCTTTCAGTGTGTGAGAAATCTGATCTGGATTAAATTCCACACATCATTAATGCCTCAAAGACAGGATTTAATCATCTTTAAAAGATTGCAGGAGTCCGCCTATTTCACTCTTTTGCTACCCTGAAACTGTTGCACCAATAAGCTAAGAGTCCACAGAAACACTGTCAGAAGCTGGTGACTGGCCATGCATTGCGTGTAGGAGGTCCTAGAAGCAAAAAGGTGCTCTACTAAGTACTAAAAATGTTTGTAATGAAGGGGTTGAATCACTTTGAGACTGCAGTGCTCACTGCAAGTGGCATTGTCTGTTGGATTTAGAGAAACCACATCTGATATTAGTTGTGTTGAGCTACTTAAAGCTACTTACTTAAACTTATTTGCTTTGTTTATTTAAACAGCTGCTAAAAACCTAATTTGCAGATAGCATTTCAAAAATTTTGACTGCAATGATAAATGGGAATGTTGTGGTATAGTAAGGATTACATTAAGCAGAAAGGGATATAATATTAATTCATGGTTTATTAATTAGAATTAATGAATCACATGAAAACAAAACTAAGACAAACAGTAATTCTCATAAGAAAAAAACATGTTTTTATGGATCCTTTAGCACCTTTTCAACTTCAGCCTTAGTCAGAAAATTATTCCTGTCTTTTTGAAAACATCCTGCCTTGTTACAGTACCTTAAAAAAAATCCCAACCGTCTGATCCAAATGACAGCAAACCAGTCGCCTCACATTATAAAAGTCCTGCAGCAACTCTTGTTGGTTCACTTAATAAGTAAGCAAATATCCTTCAGAACCCATTATAGTTTGCATATCGGGATGTTCTTGTGGTTGAAGACGGTATCGCCTGCCTGCTTCAGAGAGCCCACTCTCATCTGGTCCAATCAGAGAGCACTTTGAGGATAAATCAGTCATGAAAAGCTCATAAAAACATCTGAGCAACACATCTCCAAAAGGTTGAACAGGGGAAAGAACCAGTTGAGCCTCTCAGATGTAAACACTCAACAATCTATGACAATCAATTTCAGAAAAATGTCCTCCAACATAAAACTGTGAAGACTTTAAAGCATTTAAAGGATTTAATCTAATATAAATATCCAGTTAATTAGGAAGCATCTTTGTACTATTAGTTGTATTTATTAACAACACCAATTCAAACACACTCCTCTTCCTCAGGTCTTTTTTATGGAATCATACTTTACTCATCCTCACAAGTCATACACACCATCAAATTGTAAACTAGACTTTGCTAAAAATATCATTAAATAAAAATAATAACAAAAAGCCATTTCAAAATGTTTTCAGGGAGATAATTGCTTATTTCTTAATTCATAATTTGTTTAGTGTGAAACAGAAACAGATCCACTTTGATTTTAATAAGATTTGTGTAATCTATGTACTGGGAATAATTCTTATAGTTCTTTTCTGAAATACACATAATTGTACCAAACATGTAATTTCGACATGTTATTTATTAGAAACCTTTGTAATATATATACATGTTTTGCAAATATTCTCTCATTTTAAATTTAATGTCTGCAAAAACAAATTTGTAACTGTCTGAAAATGTATAACTTTGCACTGATAACAATCCAGACCATCTTTTTCCTTTTTGTCCTTGAGGCCACATCTTCATGATTTCCGCAAACAATTTGAAATGTGGACTCATCAGACCACAACACACTTTTCCATCTGAAAGGAGCTCGGGCTCAGAGAACCCAGTGGTGTTTCTGGGTGGTGTTGATATCTTTTAGCTTTGCATTGTACAGTTTTGAGCTCAACTCTGAGTTTTAAACTTGTAAAAATAAACTGCGTTCTAAAGTCTTCCTGAGCCCACGTGGTGATATCCTTTATGCAATGATGATATGTGAATATGAAATATGGATTTTTAATGCAAAGGTCACAAAGGTCACGAGCATTCAGTGTTTTTAGCTTTGCTCCTTACATACAGAATTTCTCTAAATTCTCTGAATTTTATGATGATATTAACGACTGTAGATGATGAAATCAATAAGTTCTTGCAATTGCAACTGGGATTTTTTCTCAAACTGTTTGAGTATTTGCTCACAGTTGTTCACGAATTGGTGAACCTCCTTGCTTGCAAATGACTGGGTGTTTTTGGGATGCTACTTTTATTCTCTCTATAACTCTTCACCCGTGGAATGACCCAAACAGGTGTTTTTGATGATTCCTCAACTTTAAGTCCTAACTGAGCCTCTTTTGTACTCTTTCTTTTGGTCAAGCAATTTTCAAATAATCATCACTTTTGCTCCAAAATTCTTTAAATTAAAAGATAGTTTTAAAAAAGATTATCATAAGTCAGAAATTTAGTTACATTTCTGAGCAGAAATCTAAAAAAAGAATATATTAGTCATATTTATCATGACAAATATTTGTTTACATGCAGATACTAGTACACAAACTGTTCTGAAGAGGAAGAAAACATGCATAGTTTCTTAATTATTCAGGATTATTCAACCTCTTTTGCTGTTGTTGTGTTTCAGCATGGTGCACTAGCATGAAGCTACTGTAGTTAGTGACCCATTTATTAGTGTTTTTTGAACCTGTAGTGAAAATTAGTGTCTAGAGGAAAAGCTCTACCTCATTGCATTCCCAACCCCTTTGTGTTGTTTGCATACATCCACACATACCATTCTCTACCTCGCTCACCCTCTCTGAGTCTCTCTCTCTTACCAGAAAGACCAGTAGAGCGAGGACAGGTGTGTCTTTGGCTTCTGGAGGCCACAGTTTGACTATGTGTGATGCAGGCTTTGTGTAAAGAAATGCATTTTTAACACTTTTTACAGTACTTTCCACTCTTGAGTGAATAATTCAACACTGAAGACTCAAATGATCCTAAAAGCAAATGTAAGCATGCTAAGATGAAAAATAAGTGTTGCCACTGCCCTCTCTCAGAATGGATGTTTCATTTGGTACAATTAAAACACAACAGAGTGTTTTATTTTTGTAAAAGCTTTAGACAAAATGATCATGAAAAAAGGAAGTATGTGTATGGCTGTGTAATAATGATACTAAACTCATTGGGTCCTCCTCTGGTCTTGAAAGGAGATTAACGCAATCTCAAAAAACCCACAATATTTTAGTGTCATCATTTATTTAACAGACTTGGTCAGAATGAAGAAGCAGTGCATGAAAAACTCAGTCCACCCTACGGTTCGTGACTTTACGTAATCAGTCTTTGAGGTCTCTGTGGAGGAATTTTCGTCCACTATACAGTGTTGGTTCATCACATACAGGCAGCATTCATGTATCAACAGCTCTCTGAAGATCTCAGCTTTTCACTCAGGTTGAGGTCTGAACTTTGCCTTGACCATGTCAACATCATCACCTCTAATGCTGATGGGCTCTACAACACTTTGATATTAAGACATCTGTTTAAAACGTCATACGTCTGGTACTGGTACATTTTCATGCGCCTTTTACGTTAACATTGGTAAGTCACTTCATCCAGTCACGGATAGTTTTCTGCATCAAGTCATGGATGCAAAGAACAAATGGCTCAAATTAATCATGCAACTGAATTGTGAGACAGGTGAAACTGTCCATCCATCTGCATATACATTTTCTGAACCAAGCATAAATGGGCCTTTGGGGCGCATTCACACTGACGCTGCTTGGTTCCCTTTGAACCACAGATAGTAAGGTTCATTTGGTTCAGCGTCAACACAAATTCAGACTCTAGTTTGATCAAATAAGTAAGCTCTGGTCCACTTGGAAAACAGGGGTCTTGATTGTCTAGTGAAACATGGTGTGGTTCACTTAGGATCAGAAGGGAGTTACTGATGCATTGCGGCATACTGGATAGCTGGCTGCTTCTCCTGCTGGACAGATTCTTGTGTAAACTGTATTCAAACACTTAAGTAAAACCAGAAATCCAAAATCTGCATAAATGTATTGCTGCATCGTTGTTTACTTGGATGAGCAAACAGGCTGAAAAGAAATTATCTCCGTTTTTGTTTCTTGCCAATTGATTATTGTGGTCATATCTGGAAATATCGCACCCTAGTGAGCAGTTCCTGTAATTTCATGATGTTGTCCAAGCAGATGGTTCTGCATGAATAAAAGTCGTAGACGGAGTAGAGATGGATGGAGCCAACCAGCAGGTTTTTGAGGAGCAAAAGTGAAGCTCATTGTGCGATTCCTATTGTCGCCATCTTGGCAGCGTCACGCAAGCCATCGCTCCTGGAAAATACAAAAATAAGCAGACATGGAGCTGACGGGGGGCTGTAAGCGTGAGGGTGGATGATTGAAGTCTATCTTAGAGCTGCCTGTAGCTAAAAGCTAACTGAGCTAACTCAGATGTAATGGAAGCTAAATGGCTAATGGAAGTATGGGTGTGCTAAAGCTAAGTTGCACTGTTAGCTAGCTGTAACTACATTTGTAACAGACTAACTATGCCAAATTTCAAGATTAACAAACCTCTAAATGGATGATTTACAAAATAATTAAATCCCCACACAGTTGTCATGAAGGTAAACTCGACCTATTAACCCTAAGTTGATGTTTTTTTTTTTGTTTTTTGTTTTTTGCTCCAGGTGGTAAACATGTTTATTTCTGCTGTGAAATTGTTTTGTATTTTTTTAACATGGAAGTCAATGGGGGAGATGCTCTGTTTTGGAGCCTCAAGTGGATCAAGTGGGGGGTACGACACTGCAATTTCTAGCACTTCTGCATAGGCTTCACTTTTTTTCAGCAGATGTTGCCACTTGTGAAAAGTGCAATGTGAAAGCAAACCAAATCAAAGGAAAGTTAACTTGCTTTCATTTTAACTTCATCTCCAAGTTCCTGGAATTAATGAGCCCTGACATCATTGCTTATGTCTTTCCTCTTTGGCATTTTTCCTTGGCACATTTATCATTCAGAATTCTGGTTTTATAAGTGCTCATACTTGCTGAAGATCAGTTGATTTTGTGTTTTTAATTAGTAGGATCTGAAACAGATATGAAAACAGTAAGGATTTCCATGTGGTCACTTTATTAGATACACAGATTATTAATTAGCTGATCAGCTAATCACAAGTAAACAACTAAATACATCTAGTTGTGTAGACATGATGAAGACTTCCTGATAGTCAGTCAGAGCATCAGAATGAGGAAGAAAGTGGACTTACGTGACTTTGAACATGGTTGTTGGTCTGAGTCAGAACCAGCTGATCTACAGTTTTTTTCACACATAACCCACTAGCGACAGCCTTAAAGGGTGAAGCCTATAAGAAATAGAATCTCTAGTTTACAGAGAATGATCTGAAGAAGAGAAAATATCCAGCGAGCAGCAGTTTGTCTGGACCAACATGTCTTGTTGATGTCAGAGGAGAATGGACAGACTGGTTGGAGATGATAGAAAGACAACAGGAAGTCAAATCAGCACTGGTTCCAACCAACATATGCAGAATATCATCTCTGATCACACAACACGTCCAACCATGAAGCAGATGTTCTACAGCAGCAGAAGACACACCGGGTGTCTCTCCTGTCAGTAAGAACAGGAAACTGAGGCTACAATTCACACAGACTCACCAGAACTGGACAATAGAAGATGGAAAATGTTGCTGGTCTGATGAGTCTCCATTTCAGCTCCACATTCAGATGGTTGGATCAGAATTTGCTGGAAACATCATGAAAACATGGATCCATCCTTCCCTGGATCAACTTAACTGGTGGTATAATGGTGTTGGGATATTTTCTTTTCCCACTATGGGTCTTTTAGTACCAACATGATATTATTTACAACCACAGCCTACCTGAGTATTACTGCTGACCATGTCCATCCCTTTATGAACACAGTGTAGCATCATGATGGATACTTCCAGCAGGATAATTCACCATGTCACAAAGCTCACATCATCTCCAGCTGCTTTCTTCATCATGATAATGATTCCTTGTAGTATACAGTCACCAGATCTACATCCTATAGAGCAACTTTGGGATGTGGTGCAACGGGAGATTCTCATCATGCATGTGCAGCAACTGTGTGATGCTTCATGTAAGAATGGAGCAAAATCTCAGAAGAATGTTTCCAACACCTTGTTAATTCTAGAACAAGAATTAGGGCAGTTCTGAAGGAATCTGGGTCTAATCTGGGTCTAGCTAAGTGACCAGTGAGTATATATGAATAAAACCTAGTAGTTTAATTAGATGAGGTATGTGGCGACCAGCTGGCATGACTGTCATAAACTTATGCGATGACAAATTGTAGAGTTAGTTACATGCTGGACTATTTCTGGTTGGGACAGAACATTAATAACTTTATATTCAGACAGTAAAGCTAAGCTAGCCGTCCTCTGGCTCAGACATTAAAGTGTTATTGATCTGCTTGGTCCACTTTTCTCTCTCTAAATTAGATTTAATAAATAAAAAGACAAAAACAATGTCATAAATCAGGTCGCTTAAGAAAAAACTGTGAAAGTAAACAACATTGCGATTCACAGAGATTTTCATCCTCCTCCTTCGTCATCATGCTTAAGTCAATGCTACATATACTATGAGTCAGTCTCTGCTTCTGGCGTTTGTACTTTGTGTCGCATTCCCCATTGCAGAAACCATAACTCTCACATGACAGCAGACACACTAACACACAGCTTCCATGCTCTCAGACCGCTCAAGCTGAAAATGCGAGTTACTTGAGGCGGAAATGTGCATTTCTGCAGCTTTGCAGCGGCTGCCTGTATGGATCCAACACATAGAGGAAGCTTACAGCATTCACGGTTGCTGTAAGCTTTTGGAGAATTTTTGCATCAAAATACCTTTATTTAAACAAACACATGCTAATTTTTATGTTAAGAAAAAAACCTTGACAATGATGTGTTTGGTTAAAAGACCTTTTTTCTATTGTTATTTCTACGTTTTATAATTTATTTGTGTTGCTATAAAAACCTGTTAAATGCCTTTAAGCCAAACAAACACATATGTATGATCCAGCCACGCTGTCAAACATGGATTGGTGATGTTTTTTATCCTTGCAGAGTCAACATAAGTCACTCTTTATTCCCAAACTGAATTCTGATGAAAATACTGATTATAAATGATAAAACTGTATACAGAGAGCTGTCTGTCTGCTCTGCTGGTGACATACTCATTGCTAACTGTTCCACAACAAAGTCCACTATGAAGAAAGGTTCAGAATGGAGCTCTCTGCTATGCATGGTTTAGACACAAAAGCGACCCATTAAATCACTGACATAACTGGGATTTCATTAGCCGCACTGCTTACGTTCTCTTTGTTCTTTATGTGACTGTACATGTAAGATGCACGTTTTTTTCCCCCTCTTTTGAAATGTGTCTTATTGCTTTGGCAGCTAACTGGGACAAGCAAAAAGAACTGCATTGAATTCTGCAAGAGAAGAGGAGAAAAGGTTTGATGATTCTGTTAAACATACCAGAGGTGGAAAAAACATCCTCTACATCCCCGTCTTTGTGTGCTGCAGGGGGATATTTCAAAAGTTTCTCTGCTCGGCCACCCAGGAAGAGGTGATGCAGGATTAAATCACATGCCTTGTCAAGAGTGATCACAACCCAAAGCTGCTTGAACCTTCGCTCTTCTGCATCCAACCGTCCTTGAATCTTTCCTGGGGCTCACACTGGAGTAAACTTTCACAAGTAATTTGCTTATCTCTCAGAGGAGGAGGCACTCTGATAAAGCAAAACTCAATTAATGTTTCCTCTGTGAGGGTCAAAGGAAGGAGAGGGACTCAGTAAAAGACCACTGGAGGGTCTCTGAGAATCATTTGTGGGAAAAGAGAAGATTGCAGCTGTGACAGAGGTGATGGGTAATAAAAACACCAGCCCAACCAAAAGTCATGATGAAGGGGTTACACAAAGAGAGGAAGGGCTGTTAATCGAGAGTAATACAGGTAAAATACTCTTCTTTTTGTGTATTATGCAACCTCTGTTTCTCTCTCTGTGTGTGTGTGTGTGTGTGTACCTCAGGATATTATATTGTTGTGTGGGAGGTAATGACATTAAAAAATATCTCACCAGTAACACTGAGACAATTCATCACCTTAAAATGACTAAAACTTTATTTTATTTATCTCCGAGCAGATTGCAGTGCTATAAGAATAGAAAAGTGTTGATTAAAGAGTTTTTACGATGCGCAAACGCTTATCATCTGTCTGTGGAACCCCGTCTCACCCAAACTGTCACAGTATGCCAGAAGAAGCAGCGCTTAAGAAGATCACGATGATGCTAAGCTGTAAGGACATTGCTGCCAATACCGTTGGGTGTTTGCATGGGTCATACAGCTGGATTTGATAAGTGATGTTATATAAGAGTCATACTTATACTTATCGTGACTAAATGTCACTGTAATGGTTTCAAGATGTCAGTCGCTTTTCGCTTGTACCATATCCTCGGGGGATGACGCCCACACACACCAACACACAATTTTCTGTAGGTTTTAATTAACTGCAGTTTTGCTGCTAATACGTAGCTCTTAATACTTCCTATACAACCTTAATTATTTCTCAAAGATTTCTTTTTGTCCCCATTAGGAAACGCCTAGAAAACGATTCTCCTCTTGACATGCATTGTAATAATTTAGTCCAACTTATTATTTGATGGAGCTGAAAATTAGTATTTTCTTTCTTTCTGAGGCTTTTTAAAGAGTACATGATCAAATAATCATATATCAAATAATCTCATATTTTAGGATAAAACTGAAAGGCAAAGACAGAAAGTGATCAACTGTTATCTTAAAGACTGAAAACACACTGTTTTGAGTCTGTTCAAAGCATCAAAAGACTCACTAAGTTCACAAAATTAAAATCTTTCAAGATAAGTGCTTCAATTTAATTAGCATTAGCTGGACTGGCAGGTTTACTGAGAGAAATATTCTATTCTAACATGTGCTAACTCTGTACAAGCACGTATTTTTATTGTAGAGTAAAATGCAACATAAAAAGGATCATGTTGAATGCTAAATCTAGAATGTGATCATTTGTCAAACATCACAGTTTATGGAGCATGTGTGTGTGTGTGTTTATAAGATGTTGCAGATATCTGTAATCTGGAAGCTCTTGTAAAGAGCAGGGAGAATCACTAACTGAAATAGCTAAAATTTTTATTTGAATTTATTAGTTTAGTAAGTTACCAAGGAAGTTTAAGCCAACTATCAGGTGTAATATAGGAATAGAGACTATTCCACAGCAGCAAGCTCAGTGTTTTAGCTAGCTAACACTGTTAAAATATTTAAGCTAACGTATCTCTGAAATTTTGACCAGACAAAATTATGCTATAGGATTTATAGTCAGGACAAAACGACCCAATAAACACTAAAACTGTGTTATATGAAATGTAATTCTGATGCTGCATACTCTGAGCTAGGAAGGATATTGCTAGTCCAAAAACTACAGAGTAGCCAGCTCAAGTTAGCAATACCAGTAATTAACCAAATTTTACATTGTATATGAGCATGAAAATACTGTAGTACTATATGTACATATACAGACTAATATAAAAGGACAAACTGAGAGAAGTACCTACAGCTTGCTACTCCGGTTAAGGGTTTTCACATGCAGGATATTCATGTTAGATTTTGAGAAATTAGCTAAAATATTTATCCATCATCCACCAGAGTGGGAAAATCTGATTGTAGTTGACTGGTTGTAAATTGATAATTTAATAAAGCACATCACAAGGTTTTTTCAATACTATTAATCTCACAAACAGGAAGTGATTAATAAACCAAAACGACAAAGATGTTAGTGTTCATAGTCTACAAAAGAAAAAACGCAGCGAAGCATTAGATGCAGATTATTCCAGTGTTTGTTTTTGCCTCTCTGTTTCTAGGAAGTGTTTCCACAGATGGAGCACGGAGCCCCAGCCCAGAGCTGTTGGCCTCCCTGCAATCCCTTGGAGAAAATAGCGACTGCACTTTACTACCACAGTCCCTGCACCAGGTGTGTGTTCGTGTTTGTGTGTGAATGATCATGTCAGGGAAACTGTGTGGAACATATTCTTCCAAATCCAAAGGGGGTACAATGAGTCTTTATTTAGCTTGACAGAAAAGCTTTGTGTGCAGGTGAGTGTGTGTTAGTGCATGTTTGTGAGCTTGCATGGGGTGCCTTTTTCTGTGTGCCCTGCCTATAAAACACTTGTCTTAATTCAGCTGTCTGAAGCTCTGAATCTGAATCTGTGCATGTATTACTACACAGGTGTGAATTTAAATCAGCCACTGTTTGCACCTCTTTGTTTTTACTGCAGCTTTTCTGCCTCAACTCACAATTATGGGTTTGAGCAGAGATGCTAACTACAAATGTGCTAAATATTCTTTTGTTCAGGCTCTGTGATTTGTTAAAAAGTATTGCAGCAGAAGACCATGCAGCACTTTCTAACCCACAATTTCACAAAAACACTCACAATATGATCAATTTGTCTCATGAAGAAGCTTAGAGTTTACATTGCATTGCTGCCAAATGCAGTAATCATGAAATAAAGGGGTAGCTGTTTCACTTCAAACACTGAGAAGGGAAAGGCGAGGCAGTGCAGAGCAATCAGAGCCACAGCTTACTTGACAAAAGCAGTTATATACAGTATGACGCGTTAATGTGAGAATCAATAGTACTGTCAGAGGTGTTAACGTTCATATAACTCAAGCATATTTCTGTTGAAACGTGCATACCACTGCCACTTTTAGTAGCAGCCTGCTCAGTGTCCAACGTTTCCCTTCAAAGATGAAGCTCCATATTAGGTCAGCAGTGCATATTTGGCAGACTGTCTGAAAACAGATCACAGAAAAATGTCTATGCGCTTTTGATGAGGACGCATTTTTTTGCAGAATACAAAGGCAAACAGATTAATTAATACTGCATGTGCAGAGATACAAATGCACCGAACAACCTGTGTTCAGCGACGCTCTGTGGGATAAATAATTACTCCTAGATAAAATATAATGCACATCTGTATACAGTGTTTCAAGGATGATTAGCTTTGTGTAACATCTTCTCTTCTTTTAACATCTATCTGTAAACATGTTGGAAGTGAGCAGAGCAGGTGTTGGAGTTTTAGGAAAGGAGTGTATTTCTGTTCTAGTTTGATGCAGGATTCTAGCTGCTTTACAGTCCTGGACCTTGTTGCTTCATCTTTGCTTTCATGATGCTCCAGATGTTTTGTATTGGTGAAAGGTCTGGACTGCAGGCAGACCAGTTCAGCATCTGGATTTCTCCTGTGAAGCCATGCTGTTGTGATGGATTCAGGATTATGCTGAAAGGTTTCCCTGAAAGAGACGTTGTCTGGATGGGAGCAGATGTTGCTCTAAAACCTTCAAGTATTTTTCAGCATCAATGGAGCTTCAGAGATGTGGACGCTGCCCACATCTGCATTAATGCACCCCCATACCATCAGAGATGCAGCTTTTCTACTGTCCACTGATAAGCTGGATGCTCCTCCTCTTTACTCTACAGGACATGTCATCCATGCTGCCCAGAAACTATTTCACATTTTCATTCATCTGAACACAGAACAACCTATTTAATTGTCAAACACTCCTCTAGTTCATTTTGATTTGTGCAAATTACTCTTCCAGTATTTTAGTTGCCCAAATCTTCTCTGCTTCCATCTTCTCAGTGATGTGTTGCTTCCACCAGATAAAACAACGAGCGAATATTTTCCATTAAATGAAAAAAATGGCTCAGTTTCGCAGCTGATATGTCGTTTTTGTTCAACTGGGGATTAAAAGGAACTGGTTCACAAGACATGTCCATCATTGCAATTTTTATATTATATATGTTTTTATTTTACACAGTAGTGTTGTAGAATCATCATGGATCAATTACTTAAACTAGTAATCTATAATCTGCTCCAGTGTTTATGGGAGATAAGTGTTTTGGATTCCAGTTTTCTACATGACTTGGTGCACCGGTGGAGGATATGAGGGTAAAAAGCATCTGAACACGGGAAAAAACCCAGAGACATGTAATCCAGCCCATAAGCACATTCATGTGACTCCATGTCTCATTTGCATGACTGTTTCTTAGCGATGAAGCCATGTGATCCTCATCTTTGAAGGGATTTCAGAGCAAAAAGAAAAGCCTGATTAACAGTGGACGGCATCATTTGAAGCTGGGAAGTGTGGTTTCAGGTCTGTCTTGTTGTGATGCGTCGTGGGTTAATGGCATGATTCAAGGGAAATCCCATCACATGACTCAATTAATTATAACTGCACTTCCTGTTAAATCAGTGATCTTTTTTTCATAGATTGCAGAGGCTTACTCCATGAAGGAGGACTGTATCCTTTTTAAGTACAAAGTGACCTCATATCTGTTTTAATGCACTGAGACATTCCCAGTTTCCTTTTTTTCCCTCCCCCAGCTGAATCGTGACTGAGTCAGACTGGCACATACACAACCTGTGTGCCGTTGAATGCTTCTGTCTCATTAGATCGAACTGGGATTTGCGGTTTGTTAAGGTGGTAAAACAGATTTACACATTTACATGTTGTTTTCATGCTCTGGACTTGTGTCCTGGTCCTGGTCGAAGAAGGAATGCACTCTAGATAAACTTAAAAAGGTCAAAAACAACTTTTCCTCTTGTTTTTATTTTTCTTCAAGTCAAATCGCTGCATGTCTTTAGTGTTCTACTTTGCCTCCTGTACTGGGTGTTCCCCATATTTTGGACCTAAGCCCTTAAAGTTGTAGTTTCTTCTGGTCATGTTTGTGCCGTTACCTTGGCGACAGTTGTCAGAATATCTTGGTGCAAGTGGGTGGTGTGTGTTTATGTGTTCATGAGGGCAGAAAGAGGGAATTCATGAAAAGAGAAGATTCAGGGATCGGGAAGAGAAGCACGTCCTGCAGGATGAAGAGCTGCAGATGTTTGGGGGAGAAAATGGGACAGAAGGCGCTGATTAGGAAATATTTCTATGGCGCAACATGAACTCAAGCAAAGATGAAAAAAGGAAAAGAATAAAGAGCTATTCTGTTTCATTTAGTGCCTCAAAAAGAAATTAAATTCCATATAAAAGTGTAAGTAAATACATATTCACATGAAAAAGATTGCATCAGATCTCTGATCCAGTCCTCCATCCTGAGCTGAAGAGGGGGGCAGTGGGCAGAAAATTATTCTTCTAACAGAAAGGAGGAGCTCCAGCATACTCAGAAAGAACAGGTCAGAGGTCACAGAGGTCAATAAGCATCATAACTAAGCTATGGATACCTGCTGTGAAGGAAAAACAGGAGCACTAATTCATGTCAATAATGAAATGAAACATTTAAACATGGAAAGAGAAGATAAAAGTGCGGAGAGGGTGACATAACGTTTGGAACGTCCCCCAGCAGTCTGAGTGTACAGGAACGTTACAAATACGGCACCGTTCAGAGCGCATTACCAGAGGATTCCACCAGGGGGCACACGGGAGCTCTCCGAGCTGCAGAGATTATAGGGAAGGGGTGTCCACAATCCTGCAGGTTTTCAATATGTCCCTGCTCCAAGACACCTGAGTCAAAGTTAATGAGTTGTTGTGCAGTTGGATGCATTTAGTTTGACTCAAGTATGTTGGAGCAGGGACGCATTAAAAAGACAGCAGCCCTCAACACTTTGGCACATCTGTTGGATGCTGTAAATAACTAAATAACTCTGTGACCATACATGTGGTCAGACTGATCCCCACACTGCTATCGGTGGTTTACGTGCATATTTTAACTTGCAGAAGTGTAGCGGTCCGTTTGTAGCACAAGCAATGCTTCCAACAAATACAAAATACACAATGTCGCATAAGAATCAGACATGTTCATAGTGAAAAGCAGGAGCCAAAGGGCCACTAAATCAGACCTGACTATAAGCTTTAGCTAAAAGTTTACAAGTAGGGAGGGTGTCTGGAAGCTGGCTCCACAAAGACGAGTCTGATAGGTGAAGTTTTCTTCCTCCCATTTCCTCTTTGAGAGTTTTGTAACCACAAGTAAATCTACACTCTGACAGTAAAGTGCTCTGTTGGGAAAATATGAGATCTTAAAGATCCAGTAGAGCTGTGTCGTCTGGATTCAACAGAGAGCCGTTGAAGAGAAGCTGAAACTGGAGAAATATGATCATTATTATCAAATCTTCATTATCTAAATGGATAAGTTGTCTTCTATTTGCTGAAAACATATCAACGCTACAGCAAAGCTAAAAAGACCATTAAACACTGATGTGACTGAATGTGCAGCCGTGCGTGTTGTGTCTTTAACTGGCGCTGCCATCAGACCAGTGGGCCATCCAGTTCCTGCAGCTGGAGAAGCTTTACCATGAACGCCTGCTCTCCAACCTCGCCGCCCTGCAGGAGAACTGGGGTACTGCATGCATCTTTTTCCCACCATAATTCTGTAGCACACTGACATGAACTGACAGAAAATCATTTGTGTCCCAGAGAGCCAGCTGAGGGCAAAGAAAGCCGATGATGGCAGCTCGCCTGCTGAGACGGAAACTGTCAGCGAGGAACACATCGAGATGCTGAGCCACATCTGCAGAACGCACCTCAGGTAGGCAGCAGAAGACTTTCCCCGCAACATTTCTCTGAATGAGGATGCTTTTGATCTGGAGACCTTTCAGCCTCTGCTTGTGTGCAGAGAGTCAGCAACAGTACCTCAAGCACATTCCTCACATTTCACTTATAGGATGTAAGGATCAATCCTTCTGCAGTCTTTGTCTCTGATGTGGAAACATTGATCCAGATAAAACTATATGTGCATAAACTAAAGCTAAAAACAAACAAGTCATTTCTGCTGCGGGTCTTCAGACACCATGGTGGACTTATTTGCAGGTGAATTTGATATACAGAGGAGTAAATTATCTGTTGAAGCTGCCTGACTTCCTCTTTTTTGTCTTATCTTTATTTTCCTGCCTCTGTGGCATCACTCAGACCATCCATCAACATTGACCAGGTAGGATTTTTCAACCATCGTGCACTGTGATTATCTTTTATTTATTTATTTTTGATCAGTTTTAGACTTTTTCCATCTGAAAATGTCTCCGCTGTGTTTCATTCAACAGAACAAACTGAATGCAACATTGAAAGCCGGCCAGACCAAGAGTGAGACTCCACAATATCATCACTATGAGGGTAAAAATACTACAGCCACAACGCTAACAAGTACAATGAGTAACGCTGTCCTGTAATACTTGCACCTGAAAATAGGAGGGATACATGACACAAACTAGGCAGCCACTTCTTGAACTGGATTAGTTGGGAGCAGGGAAAATGGTAGCTGGATGGCTGATCAGATTTGCAGCATAGTGTTTACAGCTGAACTGGGACAAAGTCACTGGTTGCCCGAGGCTTATTGATGCAAATGCAGAGTGAAAATGAGCCTCTGTCTGTCCTCACAGGATAAACTGATGAACACTGTAATGTTGGCTGTCATAGAAAAATTGATCCCACAAAAATTACACTCATACTTTCTTCAGAACAAAAATTGTAGAGAATGGACATCAGAGCATTAGCAGCGTTAAAAGAGGGATTATTTGGATGGTGAGATGGTTGCATTGGTTGGCACTGGAAAAGATAGCAGGAGCATGAAATGATGCTCTGATTAGAGCTTCTTTAGCTGCTTCTGACTTACATACATTCATTTTTATAAACACACTTCATCCTATATAGGATGGGATGGAGGCTGGGGGCCTCCACTGAGAGAAATATGCAATATAGTTCTCCCTTACCTTCATAAGGATGTTATACTCACATGTACCCAGTTAAACCATTGCTACAGACCACATGTTGCTTATTGTAAAATATTCTATGACTGCAGAATTAAACTCTGCTGAAATTGTTCAGGACTTTCCCACTAAAGCGTTAGCAATAAAAGCATCTGCCGCTCTTCTCTTTTAGCAGTAATTTCCAAACTGTTGAGAGTTGTTTATCTTTGAAATGGAGACCTGCACAGTGTTAAGCAGTTCTGATGCCGTTGCTTATTGTCTGTATTACAGTCTTGCACCTGCAGTTTTGAGCCATATTTGGGCAAAGCTATGCTCTGAGCTAAATGCTAGCCGCATGCTAATTAATATCCAACTAAAGTTATAATACATTTATAGTTTGTATCTTTAACAACATTTTCAGTTTTTCTACCAGTTAAAGTTGCATGTGATTAAATGTCATTAAGGTGATAATATTACCTCTAACTGAATAGAGAAGCTTTCTCAGACTTTGCTAGCTACATAAAGCTAACATCTATTTGACATCTATTAACATCTATTTGATCATGTCAGTGATTTTTTTAACTTTGTAAAATTGAGAATTTGAAAACTGAACATTTTATTTGCACAATTATTTTCAATACTCACACAAATAACAACAACAACAAAAATCTAATTTCTTTCTTTCACCCTTTAGCCAGTAAGTCTGAAGCAACACAAGGAGAAGAGACAGGCCAGGATGAGGAGGATGGGAAAGAGGCATATGATGAAGGACAAGAAGTAGAGGAAGAGGAGCAGGAGGAGCACTGTGAGGAGACACCAGAGGAGGAGGAGGTGAAGGTGGAGTGGCCAATCGGAGTACCCCAAGCCTCAGACAAAGACCTGGCCAAACTGTCCCATGCAGAAGGAGTAAGGATTCATTTTAAGTACTTTTCCATCCTGATGAAGGAGGCAAGTTATGAGCCAGATACTTTAGCATCTAATGGAAGTACATTGTGTATTTCCTGCTACACCCCTGCGGTTTTTTTATATCTTTTCCATTTTACCACCCTGCCTTCTTTGCTTCCCGCTCTTCATCCCTTCATCATGGTCTGCATACATTTACATCTACGACGGAGTATTAGGGCCACACATTAAAAAAATTGGTGAGGATTATTTTTTTTCTCCCTTCCTCACTTCGAAAATAAAGTCGAAATGACGAGAATAAAGTCGAAATACAGTCTCTTTAAAGTACGAATACTTATTATAATGCTGTGTTTATGTGCTAAAAGGGAAAGAATTTCCTTGTTGCTGAAGCCCACTCTAAAATACAAGGTTACTAGCTCATCCACACTAGACATTGTGTTTTATAGAGTAAAGCTGCTTCACATTAATCTGACAACTTGACTCGAAGTCAACTTTTTTTTTACTTTATTCTGAAAACTGTACTTCGACTTTCCGTTGTACTCATCTGCTGCTGCTTCCCGCTGCAAAAAATATAAGAATAGTTAAAATCCTTTGTCCTGACCTGCCAGCACACTCCCAGTCCCTTAGTGAGGTCACCGCCAGCCTCCACCCATGCTCACAGCCATGGGCCAGACTTGAGGTGTCCACCCTGCCAAATGTGTTATTATCAAACTGGGCTCTTAGCCAAAACATCACATCCTGGCTCCGACTCTGAGCTGAGGGATGTGGCTGTAAGTGAAATCTGAATTCTTCCACACAAGCTGTTCGAGCTGAGGATGCCGAGATGATGTGATCAAGATCATGACGGTTACATAATCCAGAGGTTTGGCTGGAAAGGTTTCTTTAGAGTTACTATGAGAGTTACTCTACTAGATAAGATTTTGCTTGAATAAACAACTAAATGCAAAAAGGAAATATTAACACACAGAATTGGAAGTTTGCTCCTGGCAAATTCTAGCTTTACCCTAATTATGTGAAATATCTGTTCGAGCTGAATGAATAACCTGGCTTTTATTCAGGAGTTACACCCACTTTGCCTTATAGCATCATTAGCAACTCAGTATCATAAGTCATCCAAGTTCAATCTGAGCATCAGAATGAGGAAAAACGAGGATTTAAAGATGGTTGTTGGTCTGAGTGAGAAACTGCTGATCTACTGGGATTTTCACACACAACCATCTCTCGCTGCAGAGCATCCAGGTGTCGCTGTGTTTTAACCTGCTTGGTACTGCAGCATGATTGAAAGCTACCAGCAGCGAATCACATCATGCTGCTGGGCGTTTTTAACAGCAGCTCTGGTGTTTAAGGGGCAGAAGAGGTTGTGTATAAGGGGTACACCCAGGTATTGTCAGGATTTCTGGAGGGTGTGGACCCAAATGGAGGCAAGAGGGACAACAGGGTGCAGATGAACTAGATTTATTACGCAAACTGAACGAAAGAACCACAGACTACAAAAGAAACACCGACTAAACGCAATGAATCCACAACCAGAACTGAGAAATCACAGAACTTAAATACAAACCCAACTAAACAAGACATATGTGAACCTAATCAAATCAGTGCAGGTGAACTAATGAGGCTAAACAGAAACACAAAGGGCAAAAGTGGAATACAACAAAATAGAACAGGAAACCAAAACCCCCCCCACAAAATTCCAAATCATGACAGAAATTCAAGTGAATGTTGGTTCACAAACTTTCCATTATGACTATGAGACAGTCTGATCATTATCAGCCAAACACAGATGAACTCCAAATAAGAACAGATTTTATCATTGACCTTTTTAAAAATCAGGTGGTGAGGTGGTTAGCACTGTAGCCACACAGCAAGCAGGTTGCTGGTTTGATCCCCGGCTCGGGCGGTGGCCTTTCTGTGTAGTTTGCATGTTCTCCCCGTGTTAGCGTGGGTTCTCACCGGGTTCTCCAGGTTCCTCCCACAGTCCAAAAACATGCAGCTTGGGGATTAGGCTGACTGGGGAGTCTACATTACCCTTAGGTGTGAGTATGTGTGTGCGTGGTTGTTCGTCTATGTGTGTAGCCCTGTGATGGACTGGCAACCTGTCCAGGGTGTACCCTGCCTCTCGCCTGCTGCCAGCTGGGTTCGGGAATAAGCGATAGAAAATGGATGGATGGATGTTTTAAGATCAGACATGTTGTAAAAGGGAGAAAGCTGAAATTAGTGCTTAAAACTTTCACACAAGTCAGTGATAACCTCTCACCAAATTCTTTAGTAAGTCTGGTTTTGTAAAGACAAACAATCAGATTCGGGTCAAATGTGAGAATCATCTCCAGGGTTGGGACCTCATCCATCCAGCTGCTTTAGTGTGTTTCTATGGCGACTGACCACAGACATGTGGTCAGACTCTCAAACAAAAGCAAGCGAACATCATTGTCCTTAAATTAGAGAGATATAAAACTGACCTCAAAGAATAATTGACCTACAAATGAAGTCATTGCATTAACGATAGCTCCATTTCTGTCTGTCTGATGTTGTGTTCCTGCTCCATCTTGGTAGGTCAGAAGGTTTTCAAACATGAAATCAGGGTTTAAATCTCTGTCCGGACATTTTCTTCTTCCTGACCTCACACAGAAAGTATATTTTGTGAATCATGATAATACTGTGACGGATATGACGGTGGAGGCGAGGACCTGAATGCAGAACTGGATGCGTAACAAGGATGTTTAAACATCAACTTAACATGACTGGAAACAACAAAACATGATGAGAAAACAGAGAAATGAACCGGCCATCAGTCATGAACAAGATCCAGAGATACTTGAACTCCTCTGCTTTAAGTGGGGACTCATTCCCATGGCAACCACAAGTTGCACTTAAAGTTGTAAAACTTTGTAGAGGCTTTTCATACCTACAGACCACAGAAAGATGTGTTTAATAGCTGCTGGGAGGGCTTCAGCTCTCATGCTCATCTCTGTGTCTCCTTCAGAACTCCTCCCCAGATGGTCTCGTCTCCATCCTGAAGAGGAGACGAGCATCGCTGGATGGACTTCCTCCCCCGAGCAACAACACTATTAAACAAAACTCCAAACGCAAAGTTCGCTTCAGTGAGCCAGAGGACGGCATGGAACAAGGTACAGTGCAACAAACATGGAGACTCCTGAAAGCAGATGTTCTAATGTTGTAAAATCGCTTTCAAGGCTCCAGGATTGATGATGAAATCCTTCTTGTGACACATGAAATCTGTCAGAAAATGGTTTGTTTCTGCAAAGCGACGCCTCACATCTGTCCACATGTGGTTTGCAGATGAGGTCAGTGGAGATTCCTGCCTTATTCTGCTGCTGTTGTGTCTGGTCACTGTGGTGATCAGCATCGGTGGGACTGCGCTCTACTGCACCCTGGTGGACACGTACTCCAACATCTGCACCGACTTCACTCAAAACATTGACTTCTACGTCACGAACGTACGAAGGTTCTTCGAGGGGCTCGGACACGTGCTCGGGACTTAGACCCTCCTATCTGCAGCTGTAGCAGAGGAGATCTGCTGCGACAGCGCTAATCTGCCGCTGTTCAGGTTGTTTAGAGCTTTATTTTTTTTCAGACTTGTGTCTGAAGATAAAAAAAACTTGCAAGCTTTGTGTCTCTTAGATTTGGGAACTCGGTTAAATGGACTTACATGCAGGTGATAAAACAGACTCAGAGCAATGTCGGACTCTACAAGCTGCCTGGAAACACACTGAAGAAAATCTATCTGTGTGGAAGGTATAAAACAACACAAGAGGGCTAACAACTCTCAGCTAAATTTATGCAACCAAAAGGCAGAAAAAGTTGGAATAAGATGGAAAATGCAAAGCAAAATAGAACATTTTGCACTTTTATTTAACAACAGACAACACAAACCTAACAAATGCAGTGTTTTATCCCTTAAACTCAATTTAATTAGTTAATAGAAACCCATTTTTAAGTCCTACCACAGTTCAGAGCCAGTGAAGACTGAATCTGACATTAATCTGACATTCAGCACACAAAGCAATGAAACATGTTGCATATACATCCGTTCACACACTTTTACTTTTGTAATTCTTTTCTAGTTTTTGGTGGAAATTTTCTGACCTGAACTGAGATTAATAAGCATGTTGAGTATTTTAATCTGGAGGGAGCAGAGCCTGAAGACTCGGGGGAAGACACGCGCATCGCTTTGATACGTATCTGTATCATGGAGGTCTGTGACAGCATGTAGAGATGTAGACGTAGATGCTCCAAAAGAGTCAGCTTCTGTGTTTCTGTCATCTGAAGAGGTTCCCTCCTGATCGCCTTTTCGTAGAGGTTTTCCACAGCGCTCCAACTGGAAGAAGGCTCCAGAGTAAACCCAGCACTCGCTTGAGGGAATATTTATTCTTACTGGTTTCAGGGAGGTCCCCAGGAAGAGCTGGAACGTACCACTGGGGAGAGAGGGTTTCTGCGTCTACCTCCTGAAGCTCAGATAAGTGGGAAAAAAATGATCTATGGATGGATTCTTCATGTTTGAGGCTTTTTAAAGACATGTGTAGAATGTAGTTTCTGCATTATTGTGATGAAAAATAAATATTTTCTCCCTGATAGAAAGTTTGGAAGGCAGCTTGTGTTGCTGTAAAATCTCAAAATATTTACTGGATTCATTCTGTGATGAGTAAATGAGCTTTACCGAAACCTCTCATGGAACCGCATACTGGCCTCTGGACTGGTAATAGTCTGGATACTCCAGTTAATCTTCGATCCAAAGCACACGGCGTTCCTTACAAAGATGATCTGGAATACTGATAATTCTCATCTGATGGTCCAACCCTGATGCCGGTAAGCCCGGAGACGATAACACCTGTAGAGAAGGTCAATGTAAGATTTCTGTTTTGCTTGGTAAATGCAATGTGATGCAGTTTCATGACAGTTTCCCATCATTTATTAATGATTAAATGTTCTTGCTGCCTGAGTCAGAGATCATTAATGTTAAGTTTGAGTTTTCCTCCTTGCTCTTTATGAGCCCATTTTGCTTCAGTCTTTAATGGTTTCATGCACAGTCTGTCTCTGAGAAGTTTTTTTCTTCCCACTCAGTGATTTTTCATCTCAACTAGAGGTTTCATCCCCATCTTTACTTCCCAAAGCTCCCTGAAAGCGTGAAAACTGTTTTCAGGATCATGAATATGAGTTTAAATATGGTTCTTTAGTCCATTTTCTTGTCATAAATTTAGCAGGTTGTAAGTTTTTTTGGAGCCCATTGAAGGAATAAAATGAAGGTGTGGCTGAAAATAACAAAATAAAATACGATAACGAGACAAACGTTGAACATTTTCAGATGGATTCAGTTTGGACTGATATGAAAATCCCAATTTTTTCTGATTTAGGTTGCATTAAAACAGAAGTCTGTTTAGTTGTGTTTACAGTTGTAGCATTTGTAATTATGGATTCCTTTGTGGTATTTGTTTCACAGTTTTTTCCCACTGAGGGTTTGATATTTTGATGTGTACAGAATGCAGGATCATAAACGTGTGATTCAACTAGAGGACCAAATTATGTTTTTTAATTTTTTTAAATGTTTTTTTTTCTTTTTAAATCCGCTTTAGTCTTATCTTACTATAATCACTTGCTCATTTGAGGATCATACACGAGTACACTGTAGATGTGTACACATATCAGGAATACTACAATAAGCATAAACATAAATAACTAATTTCAGTGGGTCCCAGAAAAAAACAGTTGCATATTGCATGTTTACCTCAGTGCTAGTGGTTACTTCTAACATTCCTCCTTTTAAAATCATCTTAAATGACAGAATAAAGTACTTTTACTGTATGTGCCTTATTAAACATGGCACAACAAACAGTCTGCATGAATGTGCAAATTCAGAAAGTCTGGCTTTTGGTATGAACACACATAGTTTTCAGTGGCCACCATGGCTTCACATAATGCAACGATTTGACAGCCCAGTCGCATACTCAGGCTGATACCCCGTGTTTTATCTTGTTATGCTTATTGTCATATTGTTTATGCCGACATGTGCAACCCTAAAATTTTCTAAAATGTTATGTTCTATGCCATTTTTTCCTTAAGTATGAACACAGGTTAACGTTGATATTAAAAAGAGGGAAGATGTGCTTGTGTGTGTATAGACCAGCATTTTAATACTTTGGATGGCTGCAGTAATACAATCAGCATGGTGGCAAAAGCCCGGGGGGCATTTGAGTGAAATGAGGAAAAATAGAAATTTGACAAGCATGCTCATTTGTTCCTACTGAACTTCAGACATGTGCAAAGTGACTGTTGTCACCATATTGTGGATATTGTTTACCAACAAATGTTGCATTGTGCAGTCAATCTTTCTGTTTCAATATTTATGTTCAATTGTGTCCACAAGTGCAAAAAAATATCATGTACATATGACTGCTTTTTAAAGGATTATCCTGATCTGAACATTGTTTCACCTTTACTGTAAAATTAAGACAAATAAAGATGTTTAATAGTCTAATTTTTTTTGTGTAATTCCACGTAGTGTAGTTCATATAATAATCCACAAGATGGCGCTGTACTCATGCAATTTATCCACAAAACACACCTGTCTGCACAGTTTCAACCACTGTTGGCTGTGAAATAAATCTGCGACATGTTAAGGCCTACCAACAGTAATAGATAAAGATTTTATCAGAAAATACTTTGGTTTGAGGAAGATTTGCTACTTTTATGGTTATTATTGCATAATGCGAACTACACTCACTAATTTTTACTGATGAAGCAGTTACGTGAGATTTATGTATATTTAATCTTTCAAATAATCTACAATTTAATATTAACACACCATTATTAATCGTAAATGGGGCTTGTTCGCTCACATTTAAACAAAGTGGTGGACGACGTTCAATGCGGCCACCAGTTTTCTATTAATTATTCATGACAGTTACGTTCACTCCTCAGCCAATCACAGGACAGAACGGGAAGCAGCGTTGCTAGGCGGGACGTGGACGTTAAATGACAAGGCTAGCAATGGCGGACACAACCCCTAGCAGGCCGTACCATATCATCATTTTCGGTGCTACTGGGTTCACTGGGCAGTTTGTTGTTGAGGAAGTCGCTCGTTGTGCGGCCAAAGGTCCCAGTGGAAGCTCTCTGAAATGGGCCGTGGCCGGCAGAAGCAAACGGCGCCTGGGAGAAGTGTTGAAACAAGTCGCGGGGAGGCTGTGTATGTGGGACATGGTTTATTAATGTCGCTAACCGAGACATGACTATCAAAAGTCCATCTACCCTTCACTTAGATTGCTTGAATCCGCAATTAGGGCAACTGTTGTTGTCGTGTGCTTGTGGTTTGGTACAAACCGACTGAAGTTGAGATGTAAATATAAACTTTCTGCTCTCCAGACTTGTTTTAGGGTCTGTGAGGGTGTGTTGCGACCACATTAGTACACATGTTATTTGAGGACACATTAGGTTAGCTCAGACATGCAACAATAAAGAAATCGTGGTTGTGTATTTATATCATATTTCCGGGGGTTTTATGAAAAATCTACATCTTTAAATGTATTATTAAGAGTTTTAAATAAATATTTAATTCCTGCTGTGAGATTATGACAGCTATTGTCAGATTATGTCCCTTTTGCCTGTTTTCTCATCAGCTATGCCAGAGTTGAGTACAGACATTGAGATCATTGTTGCAGATGTATCTGATGAAGAATCACTGGCCACCATGTGCCAGCAAGGAGTAGTGGTTCTCAACTGTGTGGGTCCAGTAAGTATTGTCCTCTAAGTTTTGTTAGAACATTTTAAAATATATGTTGATATTAGATAAGAAACTTCAACCGAGGGGTTTGAGTTTGACCAGATCTCTTTTTCTCGCTCCATTCAGTACAGATTTTATGGCGAACCGGTGGTCAAAGCTTGCATAGAAAATGGATCTCACTACCTGGACATCTGTGGTGAACCTCAGGTAGAACTTTTTCATGTTATTTCAGTAATATGTGGCTTTAACTAGTAAGATATAAGCCATGTTTACCTTGTTGTTTTGAGCTCATGATGGGGGGATATAAATCCTCTACAGTTCCTCGAGCGAATGCAGCTTGATTACCACACACAAGCTTTGAACAAAGGTGTTTATGTGATCGGCAGCTGTGGGTTTGACTCCATACCAGCAGATCTGGGTGTTCTCTACACACAGGAGCAGTTCAAAGGTGAGTAAAACAAACTCATATATCATGTTTGTTCCTGTGTGCTGTTAAGATCTGAATCTTTACACCTTTCAGTTGAAACTTGATCTTCAGTTGTGTGTTTTTCTGTGATTTCAGGAACTTTGACATCAGTGGAGAGCTTCCTGAGAATTAGCAGCGGACCAAAGGTAGAGTCAACAACCACGGCATCGTAGTGACGTCTTAAACACATCAAGTTTCACATAATCTATCCTCATCAGTGTGAGGACCTCTTTTAAAGAATTTTGGCAGCTTGCTTGCTTTGAAGATGTGGGAACAGTGCCAACGACCTCAGATATGATCTTGCAGAACCAGCTGCTGTTGCTCGTCAGTGTTGAAAGAATTACGAAAGACAAGTGTAAGAAGGAACGTGTGGAACTTGTTTATATTGTATTTGTAACAGCAGCATCTTCTCATTTTTACTCGATGAGGAAAATGCAGGTCTGTAAAGGTGCAATTCTTAAAAAACAAAACTTTATAGGTCTCGTTATCATTTTAAATATGAGTTTGTGGCTTGCCTGGAAGGAGGAAGTAGTTCTCTTCAAACAGAATATGATGCACGGCTCAGGTTTGTAAAGTTGCATCTTTAAATGTCTGAAACGGCTTCGTTTGGACAGAGGAGTTTATCCCTCTAAGCACGGTGGTGGAGCCATGTTGATGTGGGCGTGTTCTGCTGCTACACGACCAGGACACCTTACAGTGGGTCATGAACTCATCTGTACATCAAAGTATCTGTCTGAGAGCTAAAATTGGCTGAAATGAGATCATAAGCCCAAACACGGACGCAGATCTGCAACACAGTGACAAATAAAAGAATCCAGATGTTGCAGTGATCCGGTCTAAGGCCAGACCTCAACAGAAGTGCTGAGTCGAGACCTTAAAGGCGGAGCGTGAAACAAAATCAAAGATCAATGATTACAATTATAATATATGATGAAAAACAGTTTTTATTGGTGTTTAATCACTTTACTAAACAAAATACTTTATTTCTAATATGAGAATAAAACATTTATTTCTACCATTCGTGGGTTTTACATACAATTAGCAGCTTAATTTATAATATTCAACACACAAGTTAAAGAATACATGCAGATTTCATGCATGAGAAAAGAAACCTTTTAATCGCATTTAAAGTTTCTACATATGGTTAAAGTTTAATCTCTACTGGTAGTTTGTTCCAGTAAATGCTGCTTCTCCATGTTTAGTCTGAACTGGTCTGGACCAGTTGACCTGAGTCTCTGGATCCAGGAGCTCTGCTTGGTTTATAATCTCTGAACATAAACCATTCTGGGATTTATAAACAATCAGCAGGGTTTTAAAATCTATCCTGTGACTGACTGGAAACCAGTGTAAATCTGTTGTGATGTGTTGGGAGCTGCCATAAAGCAACGCTGAAGTGAAAACCACCAGCTTTGTTTGGTGCTGGAGCAATGTTTGGGATACATAATGCCTTAAAAGAACCATAGAGGAAGACAGTAAAATGGTAGAAAAGAGTGATGTAGTTACCTTTTATCATCACTGGATTCGCTCATGGATGAAAAAAATTGATGTGTGGAAGAATTTTGACCTCTGACAGCCACCATCCGTTCACAATTTTCCATGCCGATCCTTATCAGTAGATGTCAGTAATTCTTACTGTGTACCGAGGAGAGTGAAAAAATGTTCCTCAATGAACTGAAGCAACAAAGTTCCTCCCAAATGATGCGAGACTGATCACTTCTACCAGTTAATGGGTTGTATCTAGTTCTTCGTCTCAGTCAAAAGGAAGAAATCATTTATCTATGTTTGAACATAAATCAAACCTTCTCCACCGTTTGCAGGGTTTCTCCGGCCACGATGCCACTTGGCAGTCGGCCGTTTACGGCTTTGCGGACAGCGGATCGCTCCGCCAGCTGAGGAAGACGTTTGGCCACAAGCCGCTGCCTGTTGTAGGAGCCAAAGTGAGAAAGAGGTGAAGCCGCCACTGAGAAATTACTGGGTTGTAGTGTTTTTATTAGAAATGCTGCAGAAATAAATGTGTGCAGTGAGAGGACGGGGACAACCCAACGCTAAGATCCGCTGTCACAAACTGTCCAGATAATCTGGAAAATGTTGCTGGTCTGATACCCGTAAGGTGAACATTGTGTGAATATTGAACTCAGAGGCAGATTTATGAAACTGTTACTGGATGAAATGAGCCTGAATGCTGCTGCAAGCAGAGGTAGATTAGAGAAAAACAGACCGCTTTGTTTCCCTTTGAGTAATATTTGTGTGTGTGTTGTGTGTTCAGGGGTCTTTTGTTTTTCAGTAAAGAGATGGAGCAGTATGCCATCCCATTTATGGGCTCTGACCCTTCAGTAGTGAAAAGAACCCAGCGTTTCCTCTACGAGGAAGAGCAGAAGTCACCAGTAAGACCAGAACACAGTAACATACATTCATACCCTCCTACTTCTTCATCCTTATCCCTTTTCCCATCTTCCTCATCCCTCTTTCTGCCCCTTCATCCTCATCCTTCTTTCTTCCTCCCCTTCTCATCTC
>JBAMHX010000025.1:3078763-3100241 GCA_037177515.1 Pseudomugil tenellus | reverse complement strand
CCCCTCACCCACACACCCCCACCTCCTTTCTCTTTTTTTTTGTTTTTTTTTGTTTGTGTTTTCTCTTGTACAGATGTGTGTGTGTGTGTGTGTGTGTGTGTGTGAGGGAGAGAAAGAGGGCAGGACGAGAGATGAAGCCAGTCAGCCAAGCTGAGTTGCTCTGCGTGGGGGAGGGCGCTGCAGCAGCAGCCTCGCTGTGACTCAGCACTAAAATCTGCCTCTGTCTCTCTTCTTCCTCAAATATCAGCCTTTAGTCATTGTGGCAAACACACAATTAGACCGGTTTTCTCCGTCAACTCGTCACGGCGGGCCGCTTCATGTTGAAATGTTCCACCTGAATATGGAGGACGAAGCGAACAATGAAATGAAGTGAAATATAGTTTAGTTTCTACATTTACAGTAAATATTAAACAGAAATAATGGCTGTCTTACTGGCTGGGCTGCACCAGGTGCCACAGCAGAGGAAAAGCCTGGAGTTTTTCCATAAGCAGGATCTCAGAGACCATCTAAGCTTCATGAAGTCAGAAGCAGATGCTTCAGCTAGAGTTAGTCATAACAGCATCCACAGCAAGGATGACATGTGTATGTATAAAGGTCCCACAGATGCAGATGTATGTTATATTTGTATGATTTAATAAAGTTATTGAGAAAAATAGTCATGGTTTTATTCCTCTACATGTTGTGATGTTTGCTGGTGGGTGTAAATTATGGGAAAATTATGATATTTTGAGCCTCTGTAAGGACAGATGATCAGCTTGAGCAGCATCCTGTTGGTACAGGATCTTATCTCGTACTGTAAAGATGTGAAAACAAATACTAAAGGGCATAACATCCCTCCTGCAGGACACTGTCATGGTAAACCTCACTCTGTGTGTCCTACACCTGAGATAACAGTGTTCAGAGATGGAAAAATACCAGTCTGCAGCAGATGAATGAAACTGCGTCAAGCATAACCAGGCCTTAACTCAGGTCCTAGTTGGTTCTGTCTGAATATTAGTTCCCAAGCAGCGTCTTTGTTCATAAATGTCCTGTTCTTGTTATTGGCTTCACATCGCCGGGACCTGCTTCCTCGTCATGAAGACGTGGGCAACATCTGGGCAACTCCTAGCATGACTCAGACGTGTTTGAAGTATTCCCATCCATTATTCTGGCAGTAATTTAATATTGAAAAAAGTCTTAAAGTAAAGAATCAACTTAAGGATTTAACTCAAGTTAAAGTATAAAAGCAAAAATAATGTAAAGGAAAGAATATCCGGTTAAATAGAGAAGCCGCGCTACAGAAACTTATGATACTTATACTACCCTACATAAATAACCTACTAATTACCTACCAAAATAACTTTAAAAGCCACAATGACTATAATTTGACATTGAACTGTTGCTATAGTCGACCTGTTCGCCCCGCTGGACTGTGGCGAGATTTCTGTAATGCACAGATGTGATGCATCAAATACAAACCAGTAAGATGTCAGAATGGTGCGTGTCTCATCAAACCACAATCGCACTCTGTCGTATCAACATCACAAAAAGCAACCAGAATATAAGTTAGCATTTAGACAGACTAGTGATGTGTGCAAAACAAAGCGTCTAAGGAGCTTTTTAAAAAAAGCATTTTATTAGTTACTGTATTGATTTTTGAATTATATTTGCACTTTGGATTAATGTCAATAAAAAAAATCTAATATACAATTAAATAAGACTATAAAAGTGTTGTTTAGAATAATAATCAAATAAAAGTTTTCATAAAAAGGGAAATGTTAAGCTTTCTCACAACTCATCGACCACTTAACACATTGCTACATCCCTAATAAATACCTCAAAGATGGTTCAGATCACACACTAAAAGTTAAACACACGATAATCTAATGATAAAAAATCAGGACAGAAAGGAAAACAAAAAGGGGATCAAATCTAAAATTCATTTTACTCTTTATATGTCATTTCCTGTCATGTTTTATCATCTATTATTTGTTTTATTATTAGTTTTGTGTTATTCTCTGTATACACGCTTCCACACATAGAAAAAGCCTCCCCAGGAGGTCTCATAGGATCTGGTTCAGGTCTGGACTCTGGAAAAATCTTTGAATGGATGAACCTGGTAATTTATTATCACCATGCAGGCAGCTGACCTAATTTCTGGGTGATAACAGTGTTTATTGGTATAAAAATAGCGGCTTTCTTACATTAATGTTAACGAGACGTGTCTGTTGTTTACATGTTTGCTGTGTTTACCTGCAAGCTTGCTGCTGTTTCGCTTCCAGAGGAGCTGAGAGCAAATGGGCATCAGTAAAGACTCATATGAATAACAACTTTCATCTTTCATCCAGCCTGCTGGGGAGGGGGATATTCAATCTGATAATTGAGGTATTGATAGATTGGGAGTGTTGACATTGATAAGTGTGCGACTGAAGGTCTTGTGTCTGATGGTGAGGATGGTTGTCAGAGGGAGAATCGATTTGCATCGACCCGCAGCTCCACACCTCGCTGGCCTCTTTTTCTTCTTCTCTAATTTTTTACTTGTGTCTGTTGTGGTGCTCTTACATTCCCCCGAACATTTTTATCCCTTTTTTGTTTAAGTTTATTCGCCTTTCTTATCCTTCCTCTGTTTTCTCGGTGCATCACTGTTATTTTTGGTGGCAACACAATGCTGAGGAACGTTATAGCACAGTGAAACAGATCAGACCTGGTCTAACCATTCAAATTAGACATCATGTATCCCAGCTATATAAAATATAGATAAAATTATAGATACATAATAAAACCCAAACTAGCTGATGGAAGAACAAGAGGAGGAAAAATGAAAACCAGAACAGACGTGGTGAGGGTGCACTGGCCCACATGCTAACGTCCCTCCTGGCTAGCTCACAGGAAGTAGCACATTACAGCTGAACTCATAATGTACGCTCAGTCTTCATATGCATTATTACAGCTCCAATGGAGCGCATTAAAAAGGGATGAGACGAGACTTTAGTGAAAACTGGATGCATGGGTTGCAGAGAAATTCCTCTTAAAGAACTTTACTTCATTTACCAACTTTGCGCCAAGAAAACCACAGATAAAGAGCATTCTCAACCAACATGCATCATGGGTAATGAAGTTCTCATGTTTTAACTAAGATCACAGGATGGGCAGTCACGTGGTTTTCACTGTTTACGCCACCATGTTGGACGTGAAGCATCCATGAGAACCACAGCAAGCAGAGCATTTACACACATAAACACACACACAGCTATTATGGATCTGGTATCAAAAACTCGCTAAATATATCTTAAATAGCTGGATCGAGTTTCCTCGAACAATTATCTTATTTTATTTAACAATTTGAAGGTGAAGTGATGAGAAGATATAACTAGACATGTTCTCTACTTGGGATTAATGAGCTCTATAATCTCTGCATTTCATTCATTCTCTTAGATCACATGTGTCAAAGTCAGGTCCTCGAGAGCCGGTATCCAGCAGGTTTTGTGGTTTCCTGCACTAACACACCTGATGCAAATCAAATGGATCCAACAGGTTCTTGTCAAACTTTTCATTAATTTCATTCAGCTGTGTTGGAACATGCAGACAACAAAAACCTGCAGGGACACCGACCCTCGAGGACTGGACTCCGACACCACTGTCTTAGATGGACATCTGGGACATTTTTACGTAATTACATAGCAACGTAGCTCGCCATCTTAGCGTGGTGGAAACATACCCTAGCGACACTACAGAGGAGACATGGTAAAATCATGTTGTACATCCATTTTTTTTTTTAAATAAACAAGGGATTCAGGTACAAGTACCACCGTATACCGTTAAGTGGAGTCAGGAGAGTGACGTCGCTGCCAAATAGAGATCGGTTGGTGTCGTCCTGAGCAAAAGTCACATGACTCAGTGTCGTCAGCTGCATGTTCTCTATAGAGACATAATAACCTGTAAACTCTGGCACAGATGAATTTTACTGATAAATCATCACATTTATTACTCCATGTTTAAAAAAAATAGCTTAACACCTGAATGAATAACAGCATGACTTAACAAATATTTCTCAATCTGTGTGTGAATGCTTGAACAGCTGACATTGCCTTAATGCATGACTGGAAATTCCCAGCGAGCAGAGAATCCAATAAGTCTGTTTCAGGATGGGAAGTAAAGTTAAGCATCTTCATTTATCTCCCTCAGAAACGGTTCTGCATCCGAAATAACATGACATGTTCCTGTAATGATCTGTAATTTCTCCCTTTTCTCCTCCAAGGCAGAGGTCATGCAGTGTTGGGCTGTTTGTAGCAATACAACTCAAAAAGTTATGGACAGACTTTTATTCAACTTAGGGACATGTCAGAAAGAGAATAAGGAATGACACATTCGATTTTAGGGTTGATCCGGGTCACCACCTGGATCCAGGAATTTTTAAATTAGGATTTTTTTCTATTGGGATCATTTTTATCATCACAGCTTCTAGCTCGCAGATATTGTGCAAAATAAAAACATTACATCATGTCAGATGTAACATTTATTTAGAACTTCAAGACTTGCATCCATTTGCTTCATCTTGGTGTCTAATGGTTTGTTCCCAGTCAGGGATTCTAAACAAAATGTAGCATCTGTCCAAATGTGGAAACAGTGATATTAGCTTGAAGTGAACATGGTTACTAGGTGATCTGATGGGTTTTCTGGGGTTTGCTCAGGTGAGAGACACTCTGATCCAGGTGGAGGTCTACACTCTGAGTGCTCCTCCACCCAGCAGGTTATGGTTTTTCTTGTGCTTATCTGTTTCGTCTGTGTGTTAGTAACGTTTTACAGAACCTCAGCAGATCTTTGTGATTTTGGGGCTTTGGTCTGACTTTGGGGAGTGATCTGAAAGGAATTGTGGACACAGAATTTTCTTTAAATTCTCCAAAGTATGGGTGGAGGTCTGGTCATTAATGTAAAGATGTTTTAGTTCTCATGTGGCCAGTTTTCACAGCAGTGGACGAGAGACTGTTAGAGAGAAGAATGCGGCCATAAAGCCTTGCTAATAAAGTCTTTCTCCGCCCTCTGATCCCATCATGCATGTTTAGCTCCACCACTGATCTGATTGGGGCCAATAAACTGATTGTTTTGCTAATTCAGAGCTCCTTGTGTCATCGACAAACATGTTTTTTTCTGGACCAAACATCACATAAATGCCTTTACTTTTCAGTTTCCTCCCCTCGCTGTCCTCACCATCCTATAAACCTCAGCGCTCTCTACCATTCCTCCTCTATCATGTAGCGCACCCTGAGGGCAGGGATCAACACTCCTCTGCTCTAGCTTCTCCTTTTTCTTTAATCTCAAAGTCCCGCCTCATCCTTCTCCTCCTTCCCTCCATCTCTCCTTTCATCGTCCTCGCGCTCCTATGTTTCATCAATGCGTCAGGCGATTCCTGGACTGCATGTTTGTGCGTGAGGTCAGGAGGGTCTTGAACGGTCGCTAATTTTTAAAAAAAGTAACCATGTTGATATAGTTCCTCTCTGCAATACGTCTGCAAACATCTTTACATCTGTGGATGCAAATGCCTCACCTCGGCAGATTGAAAACTCGCTTCCAGTGTCTCACACCTGCCTGTTGCTATGGAAACTGGGTATCCTCCATACGTCACCTGTGTCCATGTTTGGTCTTGTTTCCTTCTCATCTATCTGAGCTTCCCCCTTCTCTCCCCCTGTTTTGTCATTTTTCATGTCTCCTCCTGTCTCTGGGATCTAAAGTATGCTCATCACAACAAACACACACACCTGAAGTGTGTAACACAAACCACAGCCTCTAACTCTGCATAAACACAACCAGTGCAGAGCTATTCCTACACACCACATTAGTGTAAGTTAAGTATAAAAACACAATAAAAATAAAATAAAATAAAAACTATTCTGGTGCATTTTAAGCAGTATTAGCTTTTCTCTGTACAGTTTGCATCAAATCATGATTAAAAATCCCAAACTAAGTGCTGCAAACTTCTTTCACAGAATGAAGGAAAAGATTTGACTGACTTGATTGACTTGATTGACGCATCTGATATACAAAACAATAACCAAGAGCCAAACAGCAAACAGAGCACAGAGAGGACTGGGGTAAAAGAAATGTCTGACTCATCTATGCATCTCCTTTCTTGGTGTCGTGGATTTAACAAAGTTTCTGAAACATTCCTCAGATATTTTTCTCCATATTAACATGAAGCGCCACATCCATGATGAGAATCTCCCGTTCCATCACATCCCAAAGCTGCTCTATAGGATCATATAGGACAGCGAATAATTGTCATGTTGTAGAAAGTAAAATTGTCCTGTACTGGCAACAGAACGAAGACCATTAGCTTAGATTAAAAAAAAAAGACTTGGAGCAAGGAAAATATATTTTTTTCATCACAAATTAAGTCATTTCTGATCATGACACAAAAACACTGGTCCTACCTTTATTTTCTGATGCAGCACACACCCCTCTATGTGCATTCAGTATATAAGTTTCATTCAGACATATAGAAACATGGCTACATGACTTAAAATGTCCAGGAAATAAAAACTGATTTCAAATCTGATACCTGCTGGATATGGGATGCATCTAAAAATTGCAGAACAGTAGATCGACTTGCAGCTCTTAGCTAGAGGTTAGACTGCAAAAATGGGATGGAGTGGTGGCAGGGTGGTATGGAACTAGGATAGGACACCTGCATGCCAATATGGAGAAGCACAGCTGGAACCAGTCTGATTAAGGCTCAACTGAAGGTGAGGCGGCATTCGGACAAACAGCAGTTTTTCGGATCTCTAATAAGGATTCTTAGATTTCCACACAAAGGCCAGGTGAAGTTTGAAAGGCTGGTAAATACTGATGCTTTATAATGTTTATTAATGATGGTATGCACAGACAGAAATGTGTTGTTCATTGTGCTGTTTATTGAAGAGATGATGGACATACTAATATAAAATATGCAATATTCATAGAAATATGCAATGCTTTCCACCAAATATCCTTCATTTTCCAATTAATAAATGGTGTATGAGAGAGTGTGTCTGTTTAAAATCATGTGTTGATGTGAACACTTTCTAAACATCTAAAACACTTTTTGCTTTTTTTGTATGAAAAGTTCTTTATAAATAAAGTTTGGTTTGGATGTTTGAGCAGCTGCAAGTGATCTGTAATTTACTGCAAAATAGTTAAACAATATTCTTGACTCACCTGCGCAAAGAGAACAATGCTAATTTTATATGTGATGAGCTTTTTTATTATTATTTAAAGAATTCAGAAATGCTGCTGTTGAGTGGAAAAAATGGTGTCTGATCAAGTGACTGAAGTTAGCCAATCAGAACAGACCAGGCATTTCAGATAAAAAGACAACTTCTCAAACTTTTTTTTTATTTTTTAGATGCAGCGCCAGAGACCGCTAAGCTAGTAGGCTTTAAATAAGTCCTTCTAAAAGATGTTTTTACTGTTATGGGTGAAAATGCATCAGCATCAGTAATTCCTCTCATAGCCACAGTGTTCCGGGTTGTGACTTCTTATTATTAACCGATAAGACATATCTCATCTAACTACTAAATGAAGAAGAACTGGATAATACCCATCATGCCTCAGCACACCTGTATCAGCATGAACTCTCGTGCTGCGATTATTTTATTACACTCCAACTGAATCAATAATGAAACCTTGCCAATATAGTCGTGCAGATGTTTTGTGCACTTAGCTTTGTTGTTAAAGCTGAAGTTTAGTTGTTTTTTCCCGCTGTTTAATGCCTGCACACTGCCAAAACTCTACAAGAACTTTACTCAAGGTTAGCAGATTAGTTTAGGACAGCAGGGCGCCAGGTATTGGAAAGCAGGGTAGCGGCTGGAGGAAAAGAAGCAGAGTCAGGCAAAGAGAGAGCGAAAGATGAGACTCCAGTTAGAATGACACCAGCAGGAGGAGAGATGGGAGATGAGGAGTATGGAAAAGCAGCCTCCACTGCAGAGAAACAGCCCTGGACCAGGCTGACCCTCCTCCCATTTCTATTCTCCACTCTTCTCATCGATTTAGTGGTGCAGCTACAGCAGCAGCATAACAAAAATCCGCCCCAGCTTCGGGCTCTGCAGTGGCTGCTCAGCGTCGGGAAAACACCCATCTTTCATCCTCTGCTGCTTCCTCTTATATTCTGCTCCATGCTGCAAGCGAAAGCCACAGCTTTAACCTCATGTTGTGCTTGGGAACAACATCTCCCTGACACCCCGCCATCCTCTTGTGTTCCCGGCTGCAGCAACACAGACACACCAACTATTCCCTCACACACAATCATCTAAATTCGTCTTTACATTCATTTTTGTCTCCTTGCTTGAATCTCCTTTTTCTTATCCTGCCTGCTGTTGTGGAACAAACCTTCACCTACTTCCTCTTCTCTACCCTGCAGCGTCTCCTTGTACACGATAAAATCAGGACGATATGAATATTCAGCGGTATTGCAGTTGGGCTAATTGTTTTCTCTCTGCGTCCTGGGCTCTTCCTCCTACAGCAGAACTGCTGTGGAAGCATCATTACAATCCTGTGTGAGGATATAGTGACAGTGATAAGTGTGATGTACAGATGATGCTAATGGAAACAAACTGAAAAAAACTCACTCCTGATATTTAAGATAAATTCATTGCAGGAGAGTTTTTATTAAACAATGCACGCGTAATGAAAATTCATGCTAAGGTATTAAAATAAGCACAAACATTATAATCAACATTACCAGAATGATCAACGCAGTATCATAAAGGTTTTATGCTCTGTGCTGAAGTAGCAGCTGAATTTCAGATAGCTTTTGTCTTCTCGTCACACTCTTTTTACATAACATTCATCTGTAATATTTATAAAGTCATGAAAAAGCCCTGCCGTCATTTCCATATGTAACATTCATATTTTATGAATGTTTCCTGGTTGAGGTTTGATTAAAATGTCCCTTTTGAACAGGAATCCTGCTGCTGAGCAAATGACCTCTGAGGCAGCTTTAATCAAAAGGAAATGTGTGTTTAGATGTGCGTCTTAGTGAGAGAAGTAGAGAAAAAACACTGAATCAACCCCTCCTTTTCCTGTTTCTACCCCCAAAGGACGGATGCACGATGATACAGCAGAAGAAAACAACTTTTCTTCAGCAACGAGCCTGTTGATGATGAGCAAAAATATAATCAGTCATTATGAATGTTTTGTAGAATTCTCTTTTTTCTGTGTCCACCACATCTGGCTCTTATGACAGCTGCTTTTGTCTCTTGCGGTGTCCCATGTGTTGAAGCACCACTTGGTCTGGACCTATTTGTATTAAACTAAAGATAATCTTAAACGTGTTTCTTTTTTTTTTTTTTTTTTTACCAGTAACGGTTAGAACTCACTATTAATGCTAACCAGTTATTTCCAATACATAAAACTCACAAGGAAAACAAAAAACCTAAAGAAAAATAAGAGTAAAATAGTGAAAACTGGAGCTAAATGGGACACAAAGTATATATAAAACAGGACTGTTTTTCTTCTGATGCGCGTATAAAACTGTTTAACGTTAAAGAACATAACATGCTGTTCTCTAACAAAGTCATGAATGACAATCCATCCATGTTTTTAACCGTTTCATGCATTCAGGGTTGCAGGTAGCTGAAGCCTGTTCCAGCGGTCATTGGCCGAGAGGCAGGGTACACACTGGACAGTTCACCAGTACATCACAGGGCAACCAGTCACACACACATTAACTCATAAAGACAATTTAGAAAGACTAAAACCTATGGTGGGAAGAAGCCGGAGTGAATCCACACTAACACGGGGAGAACATGCGAACTCCACACAGAAACCAAAGTGTCTAAACCATAAATCAGCCACTTGAACATGTTTTGATTTCCAAAATGCTGCATGGTGGGTTCACCTGCTTAATTCTTCTCCTCATTTATATAAAACCTCTTTTATTACATAAACCCACTATTGCCAACACAGTTTTACTGATTCTGTTTATTAGAAACAGCTGTTGCTAATGATATTGGATATAAGGTTATTAAAATATTTAGTTATACTTATTCAGTTTAAAAAGTTTAAGATTAATCTCAGTTATTAAAAGTCCTTGAAGAATAAAACACAAAGTTTCTGATGCAGGAAACTGTATCTGCTGTCAGGTTTATATGTTTACCTGCCACAACACATCTGAGTAAAAACATTAAAGGACCATTAAGACGCTTGTGCAGAACTTAGCCAGCTGTTATGTGTATCAGGTGCATTGCAGCAGGGAAACACCTAAAACCTGCAGGACAGTACATGATCCTGCACTGAGATCTAACATGTTGGCTTCTCTCTACATTCAGGAATAAATGCAATAAACTGAAGGGTTAGTTTAGAAACTTTCTGTGGGTGCAGATGATTTTTTTTGCACATTTAAAACTATTACATAATTTATGTTTAGAACATATTTACTAATATAAATACATTTCCATGTTAATCTACAGATTATCTTCTGAATTCAGTAAAACAAATAAGTTGTCTAGAAAGAGGAAAAGGCTTAAACTAAGGTTGTGTATGAAGTCACCCGGCAGACTTATTACAACTAATACGGACTTGTTACTTGACTTGGACTTGCAAAAAAAGACTTGTGAACATCTGTGTAAATGTTGCAAAATACATTCATGTTTTGACTACTTCAGAGTCCTGCTACTGTGTAGTACTGTGTACATCCTTCCAGTATTAATTATTCCTCAGGATCTACCATGCTGCAGCTTTTGGATGCATCCCTTCTCCAACACACCTGAATTCCCTCTTCTGCATGTCATCCAGCTCTGCAGAGGCCTGGTAATGAGACATTCATTTGATTCAGGTGTGTTGGATAAAGGCTGCATTTAAAAGCTGCAGGAAGGTAGATCTGAAAGATTGAACTTGGACACCCCGATATACACAGATGTAGCTGAATGTTTACGTATATGCAGACGTCCATTTCACCCCAGGCTTTAGTCATTATGCTGCTAAAGGTTCAGACTTGTAACTTTCCATGATGCCCTGAGGACGTCCCTTTATTTTTCTTTTCTCCATGTATACATATTCCATTGTTATTGTTATTTATTCTTCCTGAGCAGGTATCTAACTAAGTCCAGCTAGATGGTTGTCCTTCCTGGTTCTGGTTTTTCTGGAGGTTGTCCCTCCGTTGCAGCTCAGGATGGAAGATAGAAGAAAAGAAAAGATACAATGCAATCAGGCAGGTCCTTTAGATAATATTCTTTATGAATGGGTTTACATTCATTAGGGATTTTCATTATATGGATTGTTAAATTAATTTGTTTTAACTGGATTAAAACTGGACTGAATGAAATTAGATTGAACTTGACTGTAAAAGTGTTTGTTATCTTAGTTGTGAATTGTTGTGTTGCAGATAAAGCTATGAGCATTTTTCTTACAGCCGCATGTTGAAGTCAATGTCCCAGTAAGAGAAACTGCATATTAACCTGCTAAAAAAAGATTCTACATCAGATTATGGATTATTATGACCCTGTGACTCATTAATATGTGTATATTTTACATTCAGCACCTCTGGAAGCTGTTTTGAGGCATATTCACTGAGATGCTGCAGCTTTAATGTATTCTGTGAGATATTCATCTTATCGATTTTCGGTATCTTGCCCGGGAATCGGGGCGTCTACATAAGCTCGGGTCCAGTCCTCTGTTCACAACCCAGTGTTATAAGTTCTATACTATGAAATGCAAATCAATATCTCTATCATAAAAGTCCCAGCCCTGCAGCAAATTGTTATCTAGAGCTCAGAAAGCTAAAGAGATCTATGGAACCGCTGATGCTGCACTAATGAATAATTAATTACTGCAAAACACACACATTGAAACATGCAACCACTCAGTCAACCTGCCGAAGTCTCAAACACGGACAAACATAGAAAAACATGCCTGAGCAAACACTCCTACTGTAGTTCATACAGATCCGTCAGACGGGTGTGAAACTTGACTACCTCATCAATAATGGATGGAAAAGCAGCATCTGTACAATGTTGCCATTGTTTCGCCAAGCACAGCTTTCCCACACGCCTTTGCTGTATTTACATGTAGCAGCTTTGTGCTGAAACTGTCCCGGTATTAAGTTTTGAAATGAGATGAAGTTACTGCAATCTGGAAAAATCTGATTTGTTCGGTGATTTAGTCCTGTGAAGAAGCTGCAGGCGGAAACACGGCTCAGAAGATGCATCTGTGTGATGTCCACAGTGTTTGTTTATATATGCTTCATGGCTTAATCATGTAATTATTAAATGACATGCATGTGTGAGCACATCTGTGTCTGTGCACGCTTCATGGAAGTGAAGCTATCGCAGATAAAACCTAATGTAGGAAACTACTGTTCTGGTAAAGATCAACAATATGTTTGTTAGTGTTTGTGTGAGTGTTTGCATCCCACAGGGCTGTTTTGGGAAGTGAAGGGCTGGAAGTGCTGAGTAAGCGGTGCAGGGCTGGAGCTGGGAGACTGCAGTACTGCTGGCTGCAACACACACTGACTGGAGCTCAGACTGACACTCAGCAGATGGGAGGGGAGAAGATAGATGCTCTAAAAAAGCTCTTAAACTGAAAAAAATAGCCTCAGATATGTTATTTGTTTTGTGTGTACACAGATTTTTGCACGGCAGATCTCGACATTGTCGAAAACGCACATACCGAAAGCATCAATGTGCTAAAATAGAAAACGAGTATCTGTTGGTTAGCGCTTACTGACTCAGGAAGGATTCATACACGCATAAATAATCATGTTTGTGTCATTCTTTCATGGCAGGAATACACCCAAACAGACACACACACATACTGCATGACCATATAAGCCTAAGCCCACGCCCTGACAGACACACTGCGTCACAGCCCACAATCACAGCCAGCAGCCTTGTTTACTCCCTCTAACCTGTGTGCCACTGATTGTGCTAGAAAAGCCCTCATCTTATCCTCCGCCCACTCCTTCACTCCCCCTCTCATTCCTCTGTTGTGCTTCCTCACCAATCTCTGAGTCACCCACCGCTGCTCCTTCCACCTCCTCCCCCTCGTGTCCTTTCGCCTTCCCTTTCCTCACTGTTGTTCCTCTCTCTGTATCTGTATCATTATGATTGGCTCCGGTGGGTTTTTAGGGATATTTTTCACTCAGTATTCAATCTCTCTGTTTGAATAATCCTGGCAGTATATTGCAACCTCAAAGCTGCCACCCCCCCCTCCTCTGCTTGTATATATGATTATATAACTGCGTCCCCATGGACCTTGAAGACACTGAAATCTAATTTTATCTGGTAATGGTGGCAGCCATGATGGAAGTGTGTTTTATGTGGCATTTAACACAGAACCAAACACATTTCAGATTTTATCACTGATATATATCTTTAAACTAAAATATTATTCAAACATGGTTCAACTTCAGATTCATGTAATCAAATGAAAAAAGATAAATTCTTGAGCATCTTTAGGTAACATAGGTGGTTTCCTCTTTACAGTTTGCAGACTCTTCATTCTCAGTCATTAAAGTGATTTTATGAAAAAAAAACACATGGCTGCCATTTTGATGTGTTTCTGTGCTAGAAACACAAGAGCTCCAAGTTTTCTGATCTAGCAGCTTAATAAACAATCAACCCCTGTGCTGCTAAGGCGCCTCCTGCTGGTAATTATGCAGAACTGCACCTGGTTAAAAAATGGGTTTCATTTGTCTGGAGACCTAATTGAGCTAAAGGCTCATAAAGATGCTAAACTGCTTCCTTTATCTTCTCCTTTAGCAAAGGCTACAATAGACCATTAATAAAATAAAGATGATCATTTAGTCTCACTGTTTCCTGAAGCTGAAACTTTTTAAAGTGATGTTTGATCATGTTGAAAAAGTTGCACTAAATGTGATTTTTGTGAATGAATATGAAAACAGATGTGAACCGCCTGCCTTTCCTAATTACATACCCAGCTGATTCCAAGATGTGTGAGAACACTGTGTGAAATTTAAATCAATGCAACATACAAGCATTTGATCACTCGACAAACATTTTGTTTCCAAAAGTACTTAAACAGAATATTAGATGTTTAAACTGAGACATTTTATTATTCAATGGAAATCCGAGCTAGTTTTTAATCTGATGTTAGCAAACACCTGCAAAAAAGTTGGAACCGGAGCAACAGAAGGCTGTAAAAATAATTTCTGCAAATAAAAAACAACTGGAGGAGAATTTGAACACCAATTACTAAGTTAATTGGTAACAGGTCAGTAACAGGAGTGAATAAAAAGAGCATGCCAGATATGCAGTGTCACACATCTAAAGCAATCAGAGATAAACTGCATTGAAAATTATGGATATTTGCAGTTTTTACAATATTAAATTGCAAAGACTTTGAAGATAATATTTTGGGAGTATTATTTTTTAAATTTAGAGAATCAGGAGAAATCTGTGTGCACATGAGAAAGGCTAAAAGTCAACCTGGATGCTGGTGATCTTCAGGTCTTCATTGCACTAATAGAAATAATTCTCTACTACAAAATGCTGCGTGGACTCAGACTTATCAGTGGACAGTAGAAAAGCTGCTTTTCTGATGGTATGGAGATGAATTCGTGCAGATGTGGGCAGCTTCCACATCGGTGAAGCTCCATCGATGCTAAAAAATACATGAAGGATTGAGAGCAACATCTGCTCCCATCCAGACAATGTCTCTTTCAGGGAAACCTTTCAGACATAATGCTGAACCGCATCCTGCATCCATCACAACATCATGGATTCATTTCAGTATTGTTTTTGTATAGCGCCACTGCACAACAATGTCATTAACATTGGTCTGAAGATCAGCTTAAACCAATCCATAATAAATACCCCAGTTGAGGAAAGAGAAAAATCAACATTTTCCAGTTTCAATATGTAAACAATGCATATTTCATGAAAAGCACGTTGAAATGCTTTTGTATAGAAAGTGCTGTACAAATAAAGTTTAATTTCATTTGTTTACATGCAGATGTTAAAAGAAGAGGATATGCTACATAATGCTAACCATCCGAAAACTACTCTTCACTGATGTGTTGCTGCCTTCAGATTCAAATTAAACTAATATTTCCTTAGTTTATCTTCTACTAGGAATAAAAACATGAGTTTGACAAATCGCTGCATGTTTTACAAACTTTGAGAATAACAATAGGTTACATTATATCTCACCACCCGAGTATACAGAATCTGAGTAGCATAGCACAAATAAATAAATTAAGATAATAAATTAAATAATAATTATAATAACAATTAATAATTATCAATAAATTAATAAATAAAAGTAAATAGCACAAAGAAAGCCTGTTTTGTAGAACCGAAGCTCTCATTAAAGAACTGGTTCCTTTCACATTCCACAACCCTGTAATGGTTTCCAGTGGGATCAAAGGATCAAAGTGTGAACTTTCTTAATTATTCAACTAAGGTGTGTGAAAGCACATGTTTTGATCGAATAAATAACAGATGGTACACTGATCCTCTGCATCTACTTCTTATTGCAGCTCCCCTCTCTGCAGAGACCCGGGGGTGGGGGGCTTCCAAACCCCCTGCAGAGTGTTCACCTCTGCCCCTGTCAAAGTTTTAACTCACTAACGTGCTGTAACACAAACACTTCCACACTCCAAACATATCAGGGGGGATAATTACCCCACAGGGTCAGGTCGTTGCTCAGAAAGGTGGTTTGACTTGGATGAGAGTCGGAACAAATCCAAGAGTCATTATTCATGATTTCATGTACAAGATATTTATGTATTATATTAGTTTAAAAGTACTAATATGTACACAAAGTCCCTGCAAATAGTTGTGAATATACAAAGTGAGTAAACCTTAGTTTGACTTACGTAACAACTGCTGTTTTACAAACTTGGCATGTTCAAAATGTTTTTTTTTTTTTTCATTTTACACGAGAACAAAAGTACAAAAAAAAGTTCATGTCAAAACCGTGATAAAATGTAAAAGTAATCTAAGTAAAAAAGTGTGACAGCTGATCAGATGTGAGTATGTGTCTGTCTCTGGCTGACCTCCCTCCAGTTTGGTTTTGGGTTTTCGTCAGCTCCAGAACCTTCCTCCGGATGTTGTGGCTGAAAGGAATCAGGGAATCATCAAACTCCTCTTTGAGGGCCAAGAGTTCCCTGCGTCTTTCTGTCTTTGTCATCAGTTGGCTGGTGGTGGGAAGACTGGCCCAAACCAGGGACTGCATGCATGCAAAGAAAAACTCAAATGCAGCATTTGTAACTTTGCAGTATAAACAGATTAACATAGAAATCAGTCATAATAAATGTTTTATAATGTTCTATGAAGCTGCTGCATTGCAGCAAATTGTTTCATATATTGATAAGGCTTACGTTGTCTGGTGCTAAAGTGACATTCGCAGTGTAAGCGTTCCCTGTAGTGATGTTGGTGTGGTAATAGAGGATGTTCTTTAGGTCTGCCTGCGTCCGAGTCTTTCCTGACGTTGCCTTCAGAATCTCTGCCTGCAGTCGACCTTCTGCAGCGACAGCCTGCAGGAACAAAATGCCTCATTATTATCTGCTTCAAGCACAGGGTGCATGTGAAGACATTTGCTTAAGTTTGGGCCCCTGTGTGTTAACACATTAAATAGTTGTGCTCACATTAGGGAACAGAGAAATGTAGAAAAGTCTAAACAGAAATGAATCTTTTAATGAACACGTGAAACCTAAAGCACAACTATATGCATGACGGCTAAAGATGAAGACACAGCAGCTGTAGTCTAAATGTGTTTGTGTTAATAATGAATCACATATACAGCAGTGCCAGTTAAACACAATGAATGATTTACAGTTTAGTTCTTGTAGAGATTAAGGGAAGTTTTAATTCATACCAGCCTTGATGCCATTTAAGCAGCCTGCTGTTCATCTGTAGTTTTATTCCTATTTGTGCATCTTCTTTCTTAAAAACTGACTCCTAAAGTCAACAATAAAACCAGAACAAGGCACTCCATTTTAAAGGAATGTGTGCCCAAAAAAAGTTTTTATTTGCACTGTGAACATCATTTAATGACTTTATTGTACAAAAATCCCTTATGCTGCGATTAAAATACACTAAAAACATGATTTTATGGTTTTATTATGGCTACTGGTTCGAAGCAGGTTTAGTTTTTCACACTCAGCTTTAACGTAAAGGCAAACGATACACTGACTTCATGAGAAAAAGAAAACTTAACGCCTTTCTCTAAAGAGAGCAGTCACTCACCTTGCAAGCCAGTTTCAGATTTTACCGTCTCTGTTTTTCTCAACATTTTGCTGCGAAACCTTTAGATTTACGTTTTTGTGGGATGCAGAAAAAAATCATATAAACACCAAAACTCTGGTGTGTTTTAGCCCGTTTTTATGACAGTTCAGTTCTTTTTGCAGCATTTCTCTAACAGTCCACAAAACAGATTTTATATGAGCTAGGCGTAATACTGTTGCCATGATGATATGCAGCTACTTTTGTTTCGTGGAGGCTGCCAACTAAACTAGTTTTCCTTCAGAAGAAAACATGCTGCGTTTTAGACCAGATGAAGTCTTAGAGAAGCAAAAATAGAGAATTTCTTCAGTCGGTACCCCTTTCCATCTGCCTGATGGCTAAACATGTTGTTTTTCTTTTGTAGGGAGTCGAGTTACAATTTAAGTGGACTAGAAATTCATATCTTTAGGACAGATACTTTTAGTTTTCCCTTGTCAGAGGAAAAAAGCAGGGAATTCAAACCATTTCTTTACTATATGCTAGTTAGAAGGTTGCTAAGAAACATGCCTTTTAATAAAGCGAGCATTGCTTAAAACTTGGCTGACCTTTTTTAATGCCTGAAGATGAACCGCATCCATTTCCTGTGGTCGTGAAGGTCTTTCTGTTGTGTATCTGCTCTAAATCTACTGCCCTGCAGCTTTTGGATGCATCCCTTCTCCAACACACCTGAATCAAACAGCTGAATCTCCTTTTCTGCATGTCATCCAGCTGCTAAGGAGACAGTCAGTGGATTCAGGTGTCTGGACAAAGTCGCAGGATGATACAGCTCAAGGATTGAACTTGGGCATCATTGATTTAGGCTCAGATTGAACTTATTTGCATCTATCTCACCAAATCCATGCTTCAGGCATACTCCTGGTCCTCGGGGTCAGAATCCTGCAGGTTTTCATGTATATCTGGTCCAGCACACCTGTTTCAAATCAAATGGATCCAACATCTTATCAATCTCTGCATAAAGATTCATTCATCTGAATCTGGTGTGCTGTAGCAGGGAGACGTGAAAAACTTTCAGGATGAGGCCCTGCACACACTGCATGTAGGATTTTAACAAGTAAACTCATATTTAAGTGTCATGTAGGTTCATGTAAATATTAAAGTAAAACAGAACAATTAGCGACTGGCCTGGTTTAGTTTTGTGGTTTTCATACGCTGTTCATTCAGAAGCAGTACTACTACTATTTAGCATAAGCTAAGGGCTAATAATGACCTTTGCATAACACTAAGTTATTGATAGGAGTTGTGAACATTTTAGCTTTATTTCATACTCAAAGCTATAACTTTGGGGCCTGTACTTCAATGGCAAAGAAGTATTTTAAAAATGACTCTAATTACTTTGCTGATCAAAGAGGTCTGCAAACACAGATGGAAGAATTTTGCGACCATGTTGTGTGTCCAGTGGAAAGTTACAGGCTTACACTTACACGGTCCCTTTAGGAAAAACAGGATCATAGTTCAGCATCAGTAAACTTGTTTCCTTTTAAACATGATGGGTGGTCTGTAGCTTTATGACTCTTAAAGCTAGGTTTAATAACTGCTTTTACTAAATGTAAAGTAATTTGTAACTGATGTTTAAAAAAAGACTTAAATGAGCGTTTGTGTTTGCGCCCTTTGCTTCCTTTAAAACGGGAATGTTGATTGTTGTTTTTTTTTTTTTGTTTTTTTTGTATGGTGTATCTACCCCCCACACCTCACACCTTTCCTTTCCCCCTCTCTCCCCTCACTCTTCTTCTTATTTTTTTCTCTTTCCTCTCTCTCTCTGTCCCCTCCGGTCGAGTCCAGCATTAAGAGTTTTGATTTAATCAAGTTTATCTCCTCAAGAGGGACTTTAAACATGCAGTATAAATCCCTACTTGATAGAGTAAATTTGCCCGGCACCAAACAGCAGCCAGACAATCATTCTGCCTGCCACAATGCTGGACAAGACAGGTTAAAAAAAAAACAAACAAAAAAAAAAAAAAACGGGAATGTTGAAGGAGATGAACACAGGAAGTGTTTTTCCACTTATAACTAAATGAGCCTTGAGTGAAGTCTACAACGCAGTGAAAACATCCTTTAGGGTTTACAGGAGAGGAAATCAGGACCTTGCTGTCCTGTGATTTCCTCAAATGGGGAAAATGCTTAGTTTATCATTTTTAGTTAAACCTTTCCTGCTGCACCGAACTGCTGCGAGTAGCTGAATATTTCTTTATTCACCCCATCAGAGCAGATTCAGTGTGACCCGGTAACAGGACATGCTAACTGAGACACTGCTGACGTCTGGCTGTAACACGACACATTCGGTCTAATTTGTTTACAACCTCCTGGCTCAAAGTAAGAAGATGCCTTTAGGTTTGGGTTTCTGAAATGAAAACCAGCATGTCTGTTTGTGTTTCGCTGATATCAATTGAAGCTCACAATTTGTTACACAACGCTGGACTGGCGGTTGCTCTACTGAAGGAAAGCTGTATGCTGGGAGTCATGAAGGTTGTCTCCCTCATGGCTTTGAATGGGTTTGAAACAGAAATGACAGAAAAGAAGATGGATAATTCCCATTCAGTAGAATAAAAACAGCGCAAACAGGAAAAGTTTGAAACCATGCAATTTTAATAGAGTTACTTGGGCACCTTCTTTTTTGCAGGTTGGGATTTTTTGTCGCTCTTTTTCTTTGGCGTGTCCTTTTGTTTGGGCAGAGAATCCATCTTCGCTTTGACCAGTGTGGTTACGCTGTAGTCTCCAGCTTCTAGTGCAATATCCATGCAGTTTTGTCCTGAAAGGAAATAAACTACAATCAGAAAGATAAAGACTGAAATGCTACTTTTTAATCAGAAGAGGAGGATTGTTTTTGGTTCCATGAACAGATTGCTTATTTGCTTTTATGCATTATGTGTAACATTTCCATTTCCAGTGTGTGTACTTCTACCTACTTCTTAACAGGTCAATGGAGCATCTTGAGTCTATTCATTTATCACTCTGTTTTGACTGAATATGAAATTTATAGCTGCATTATTCAAATAAGCCTAAAACTTTTATAACTTTTGCTACATGCCATCTCCATTTTTTTCTTTACACATTTACACATCTTAAATAATCTTCTTTTACCGACTCTGAAAGTATTCAAATAGATCTAGTGGTTGAAGAGATATAATCATGTCATTATACATAAAAATGAGGTAAGTGTAGTCTTGTAGAGACAGACAGGAAACAAGATACAATGTGGATGAAATAGACACATAATAGTCTGTTGTCGAACCGTAAAAGTATTTTACAGTTTACCTCGCTTGCTCTCTGCATAGACATGGGCACCTGCCTCGATGAGAACCTTCACACATGAAGTCCTACACATCCGGATGGCGAACATGAGGGGCGTGCTTCCATCGCGGGCCCTGGCATCTACAGACGCTCCGGCTTGTACCAGCAGTTCGACGATCCCTGTGTCGCCGCTGTGGGCTGCATGGTGGAGAGGCGTCCAGAGCAGCTGGTCAGCCATATCTACATCAGCTCTGTCAGGAACAGGTTTGTGCTTAGTGTTGAGGCTCCGCATCACAAATGAAAAATAAACAGGAGAACATTTCATCCATTCAAAGTATCACTTTAACACCTAAAACATATTATATGTGTTTCCTGGTTTGCTTTACTTCTGAATGAGACATTTCTGAAGCAGAACTAAGAGAAAGTTACTTTACTTTGAAAGAGACTCTTCCTCTGAGGTGCTCTTTTTATACCAAATCATTTTGCTCCCATTACTAGAAGCACTCAGAGAGCACAGACGCCCACCACATCCTTTTTTGCTGACAAACCGCCATTTACACGACCTCTTCATTTGTAAACATAACTGAGGGCAACATGTTCCTCCCTCCTGCTCGCTTTTCCTTCTGTTACAAGTGTCCTGATTTGTTTCAGATGTACTGCACAGTTAGCTAAATGTAATGATGACATTAAACCATTTTCAACATTTGATGTCTCCTGTGCTGTAATATCAGGTAAAGCATGTCTTAGCGAGAGTGATGTCTGTCTGTTCCACCCCACACACCCCTCCTAGAGAAAAAGTGGCTGTCGCTGCTGCCTGCTCTGTGATTTTAGAGGCCAGGCTCACGGTTGGGGTCAATGACAATATACATTACTCGGGGGAGTGGTTATGTCCCTTCGTGACTATCTCACCTGTTTGGGCTTATGTTTGATATAAAGTGGAAATAGAAATTGAGAGGGCCTTATGCAGAAAAATATGACTGCTAGAAAACCTTTAGTAAGTGAATCTTGCATGATAAAGTAACTTTTAATCTCTATCTATGTGTTTTATATATATA
>JBAMHX010000025.1:3063387-3075775 GCA_037177515.1 Pseudomugil tenellus | reverse complement strand
TCCATCCATCCATCCATCCATCCATCCCTCCATCCCTCCATCCATCCATCCATCCATCCATCCCTCCATCCATCCATAAGCTGCTTAGTGGCAGAGCGGGACTCATTACAGTCTTAATGATAGTAAATGAGACTATTATACACCAATGTGTCTGTACTGGATTAAACAAAAAAAAAAAACTTAGATGAATGAAAATCAAATTAAACTTTTTCTGCAGATTCATTTTGGCTTCACAGACCATGCAGAAGAATCTGTAGCTGATAGCAGGAAATAGTGCTGATGACATCAGAGCAAAATTTAATAAAAATAATAATAATAATACTGTGCGACTAATGAAACTGCTGAAGGTAAGATCTAAATGTGTGTACTGAAGCAAAGCTGAACAAGTCTCTGGGGAGAGCACAATGATATCAAGTTACTGAGTAGGTTTCAGAAAGAGAGGCTTGTCATTTGGACCTGAACTGTAATTAAATGTACCCATGGGGCCTGGCACACAAACACACACACACACACACACATAGTTGTGAATATATACATGCATAATGCAGCATACATTATATAAAAAAACAGTATGTTATGTGCCAACCCAGGCTAACTCTCCAAGAACAGTGTCTTAGAAGAGTTTAATTGGAGCAATTATCATGACAAGAACTTTAGGCTTTCTGATTGGAGTTGTCATGGATACATCCTCTTCATCAACGACAAATGGGAGCAACATGCATTTTCCTGAGATGTAATCTAACTTGAGATGGAGGACAGCTCTATTTGGGACACAGAAACTTCAAGATTAAACGAGAACGCAGCACCCGACAGAAAAGCTCCTCCGCTACCTGATACGTAAAGCCGTCTAAACTTTCTGTCCTTATGCATTACAGGCACGACCGTCACACAACGCTTGAGATTCTTTTATATTCATAAATACTCACATTGTACATATATATTATTAACCCGTTACGTCGGACTACATTTTAAAATATTTTTTTATTTAAAATGGCTCCATACATGGATTTAAAAAATGAATAAAACACCCTAACACCCAGACACCCTAACAATGACTACTTTGGCATTCGTCTTGCATCCTACCTCTCCAACATGGCGGCACACACACACACAGCAGCTTGGAGCTACTTTACACAGCAAGTATTTATGTTTTTAGCACTTTACTATAATTTATTCCAATGCACTTTATTTCACATATGTAGTTCTTTGAGGGCATAATGTTGTTGTCGTCTAAATGACAATGACAATTAAAGCTGTTGCTTGCTTAGTGTAAGATCTCTCCCATCAAATCAAATGATTAAACTTTTTTTATTTTGCACTTTTCAGGCAAAAGTGCTTAAAAATACAACCAGGTACAAACAAATGCATGCAAAGAGTGAAGATAAGACTATGATGAGGTGTATAAAAAGTTCATCAAATGGTTAAAAACTTCTCTTTTCTCTTCTAGCTACAAATAAGATCTGCACGGCAACTTTTTAATTATGTTCTTCTTAATGATTTTAATTTAATTTATTATTTTATTATGATTCTTGCTCTGTTTTTATTATTTTTTATTTCTGTTTCAACATCTGTAATGCTTTTAATGTTTTTATGTAAAGCACTTTGAACTGTTGTGTACATGAAAGACGCTATACAAATAAACTTGCCTTGCCTAAAAGATAAATATTGCACATCTGGTTTTGTAACAGATGTGGTGAGTAACGTCTTAGAAAGCGTACCTTTGCCCTCAGCATCCAGGAGACCCATGTTAGCTTGGTTCTTGGCCAGAAGAGCCACAATGGCATCATTGCCTAACTCAGCAGCTAACATAACGGGTGTTTGGCCCATTTTATTTTGGATATCAGGCTCTGCTCCAAGGGAGAGAAGAACACTGACAATGTCTGTGAAGAGACAGAATAGAAAGACACTCATGAAGGAAGCTGACATGACTGCACATATCATCAGAGTAAATGTAAAAAAAAGTCATTTACACTCAGGTTCAGGGGGTCGGAAACACTGATTAACCTAAATATTATAAACAATATTCAAAGTTGTACTTATTGCAATGCTCTGATGTGATTGCTTTCATATATTTAAAACTATTTTATCTAAAAAAGATCCAATTTAACTGTTTATTTTCTAACAAAGTAAAAAAAAAGGATCCATCACCAAGATTATATTTTGAAGCTGCCAAGTGAAGCGCCCCTATGCCGTCCTTTGGCTCTGTGAGATTGAAGAGGTCTTGCACCCCAAGCTCCGCCATCTTCCTGATCATCTCCACGTCTTTCTCATGTATGCACTGCAGCAGGCGGTAGATCTGCAGGACCTCCAGCCGCCCTTTTGCCTCTCTGAAGCTCATTCTCACTGAGAAGCTGTTGGCAAAACAAGGATTTAAAGTGGATGTGTTATTAGGGACCATCAGGAAATGTGGTGAATTAAAAAAAAAAAAGTCATGCAATAGAGATAATTTTCTTCTTCCATTAGATTAAGTTTAAATATTAATTTAAACTTTTATTACAAAAGTTAAGACCTTTTGAAAGAAAGAAAAAATTCTGTGCCCATACCGTTTCTACCAGACACAGTGCACACATTGCCAACAGAGTGATTATAATAAAGCTTTAATGATGACACCAACGAATAAAGCAAACAGAATAAGTTGCTAGTGACTCTGCACTAATACTTTAACAACCAATTTTTAAGAAAAACTCTTTGTTATCTTTTCTCTACTTACCAAGTAAGATAAGTCTGATAAGCGAGGAGCCAAACTTTCTTCCAGCTTCTTTCTTTACGCTTTTATCCCCACTTTAAAGCACAGCCTTTCACTTGCGGTTAGACAGCGGGAGAAGTAGAAAAGAACCCTGCTATGTCAGCTCCATGGCAACAGAACGCCTGCAAATCTCGTGGAGGACGACGTCACTACGCACAGTGCGTCAGCCCTCGTGTCAATGCTGCTTTCAGGTGGAGCTGACAAACTACGTAATATGAAATAGTACCGAAAAATGCGAATTAAATATAATTTATCTGGTCAATGTTTACTAAACACAGTGCCAAGTGTTTTGTTTAAGAATGTTCTTTTAAATAAACCCTTAGCGCACTAAAAACCTAATATTTAATGTTGTTTTTTTTACTAGTAACAAACTGTTTTCACATTTTGTCAACGTTTTTATATGATATGAAAAGTATTCAAATAGGCTACACATTGTGGTTGCAGTGAAAGTAATTTTCTGAACAGAATGCAGATTCGAGCAAAATAAGCTTAGGGTTTAAAGTTAAAACCTTTTTCCACTGAGGTTTTTTCCTTCATAGCTAGAAATGTGTTGGTTGGATACCTTTCCCCCTTTGGCCCCAAAATAAAGCAATGTGGAATCAGTTTCTGCACTTTTGAGTTGTGTTGATCTGAAGGTTTGTACAACTTAAATTTAAAAAAGGAACAGTAATGTAAATAAAGAGCAGAATGCAATGACTTTTACATTTCTTATTTTATTCCCAGTTGAACACACAAAAAAGTTGGGACATGGTGAAAAATGTAAACATCTAAAGATTTTAAGATAAAAAATTCCTTGATAAAGGACTTCTGTCTGTTCTTATTCTGTTGCATTTGACACTATTTATCACAAAATTCTGCTACTGATGCTGGGAAATGTTATTGGTATTAAAGGGACCACATTAATCTGGTTTAAGTCACTTTTATTTGATAGATAGATAGTTTGTTAATGGAAATGGTGAGTTCTCCTTACACACCAGAGTAAGTCATGGCGTTCCTCAGGGTTCTGTACTTGGACCAATATTTTTTACACTATACATGCTTCCCTTAGGTAATATCATCAGACAACATGGTATAAAATTTCATTGTTTATTGTTGCAGATGATACTGAGAATGACTTTTCCATGAAACTCAATAAAATTACAAAGATGCCTTAAAGACTTGGATTACTCTGAATCTGAAGCCTGCACATTTCTCACCATCCACAATTTCTTCGCTGCTCTCCACCATTTTGAAAGGTCAAATCCGACCTCTTCTTGACAACTTGGGTATCAAAATAATCTTCGAGTTCTCCAGTGGAAATTACAACAAAAGTTCACGTGCAAATTTGACCTCGGCAAGTGGTATTTATCATAATTCCCATTGCACATGAAGGCAGCATGACTCCACTGAGTCATTTGTGACTGTGACTTCCTTTTCATTAGGGTTGCAGTGTATATTGATCTGTCTTTTCTGTCCTCTTCACCAAAACCAGCCAAGGCAGATTGCTTTCCTCCCTGAGCTGGGTTCCGCCAGAGGTTCTGCCTCCCAGTTAAAAGTTAGTTTTCCTTCCCACTGTCACCTCATGCAACTTAGGATGGGAGATTGGATCGAAGTCAAGATTTGATGCAATCTGTTGGTTTAATTACATGGGCTATTTATTCTGAATTGGTGCTTTCAAGCAGGACTACATTAAAACCAGACATGATTCCGGAAAGCACTGCAGGAGCACTTCCAGATATTCCTGTTTCTGAACATAGTTCACTCTGAAATCCACAGACACAACTGGCTTCTCTGAACCAGATGCTGAACTGGTCTGCCTGCAGTCCAGATGTTTCACCAAAAGAAACATCTGGAGCATCATGAAAGCAAAGATCCAGCAACAAGGTCCAGGACTGTAGAGCAGCTAGAATCCTGCATCAGACCAGAACAGGACAGCATTCCTCTGCTAAAACTCCAGCAGCTGCTCTCATAACTTCCCAGATGTTTACAGACAGACATTAAAGGAAGAGACGATGCTACACAAAGCTAAACATCAGCTTGGAAGCACTTTTTACAGATGTGTTGCTGCCATCAGATTCACACCGAGTTATGTTTTTATAATTTATATTAACATTTTTTAAAACGTTTCAGTTTCAACATTTCTCACATTTATGTTCTACTTGGAATAAAATGATATTGATAATATTCTGCTTTTATTTACATTTTATTCAGCATCCCAACATTATTTTAAAAACTGGGATTGTATCTTAATGCATGCGATAGAGCTTTGTCCATCATATACCTCCATCTAGATGATTCAGCTCATCTTTACCTTGAAAACATTAAAGCTGCTCATTTTTCATGATACAAATACGCCCCTTCCTCCCCCACACAGCTTCTGCACATGTCCACCAGTCTGCTCCATTAGGCATCATATTCTATCCATCCATGACTGCAACAAAAAATCTGTCTTCAGGCTCCATATCCACCATGTGTGTCTTATTAAATGTTCGTATTTCAACCTTTATCTTGGCCATGCCTCATAATGCTCAACACATTTTGCTTTTGGAAACTTTGCAGCACTGGAATATGGTGGCAATGAGAAAATAGCTTCTTTTTTAGTAGCAACCTTACTTTTCCAAGTCATTTACATTTAACTTGCACTGGTATTTCTGACATTGTTTGTGTGTTATCATGCTCCTGAGCTCCTTTAAAAGGCTTCATGTGTTTATCTATTTCCCATCTCGTTATGCATTCTTACATTGCTAAGTAGTCTAGGTAGAATTACCGGTTCTTTACTCTTGACTGAACAAATGAAAAATAGACAAATAGATCAACTTACATGGTCCTGAGGAAGACTGGTGAATTGGATGACAGCTATCGAGTACAGAGATTCTGACAAATGATCTCTAATTTCCATAGATAAGTAATGCATGTGTCAGCTGGGATTGGCTCCAGCCCCTCTGTGACCCTGTTCAGGGAATAAGCGGTAGATAGTGGCTGGATGGATGAAAGTAACGCATGTGCAAAGCAATACTTCTTAAATGTCCTCATAGTTTAGCAGCAACTTTACAATAATAAAGGTTGTGATCTTGAACACAAGGTGTCACTAGAGTTCAACAAGACATTATCTTTTTTTTCCTCAACTGATCTAAAATTACCCCTCCACAGAGAGGCAGGCCATCACAGGGATAAGAGATGGGGGCCAGAAATAAAAGTCAGCCCAGCTGTGTGTATTTGTGAATGCCAAAACAGTGCCAGATTAAGCAAGAGAAGTCCAAAGTGGCCAAAACAGTGTGTAAGAATGGCTGCAGACTCGCTCATTTAAAAAAAACACAAGCCAAACAAGACTGAGACTGTTGACATGAGCTGTGTAAAAATGGGTGTCTGTATTTAAGGTACACACGTGGCAAAAAACATACAAAACATATACAGTACCTGCCAAGGTGAAGTGGTAACTTATAAAAATCTTATAAGAGCACAAAGGCTGAAAAAATATTTACAATCTGATAAAGTTCAAACATTGCATACACTCATAAAATTACTCTCCCACACTGAGTGCAAAACACCCAAACATCTGGACACGTGTGAATCTGCAGTCAATGTGCAATGTTTCTTTTTAAAGTCCATTCAGCCATGTAGACAAACCTCATGTGATGTGGGACTGGTAGCAGAGTGGTAGACAGGTTTAGCTCGGTTCTTTATTAGCATTAGCTTTACATAAGAATTCCACTGTATGATGGGCAGATGTTAACAGCTTCAGCTTAAACAAGCTTTCCGTGTCCCTTATAAGGACACAGTGTGGAAAAAAGTCCCTTTTTCTTTTCCCCGACACTCCTCCTTCCTTCATGTTTCTGGGCAAAGCTAATGTCCTAAAACGGTCTTATTGTTTTTCTGTGGCATGATTTATAAAATCCTGCGGTTTCTCTGCTGAACTGTCAGTGACTTCATTTGTCCATTTCCTCCCATAGAACAGTGGTTTGGAGTCTGTCCCTTCTGCATTTTTCCAATACAACTGTCACTCAGGGATATACTTCTGGGAATAGTCAGAGTGAAACTTTGAGTAATAAGAAAACAGAAAAAAGGGTGTACAATGACCTCTCTGCAGTCTGAAATGCTGTGGGTGAACAGCACACATCCAGAAAACACCCAAATCTTTAGTTCTTTTTACTAAATGAGACACACAGGTTATGTTATCTGTGAAGGATTCAAGTTCAACAAGTGAAACATGAAAATGTGGATTTATAAGACAAACCTGCAGTGGCTTTTCTTCCAAAGGAAAATACTTGTCAAAGAATTAAAAAACAATCCACAATGGCTTTTCTTTTCAAACAGTTTTCCTTAAAGCTGTGAAACACAAAACATTTGAGGTTCAAAAAAATGTTTTATCCTTCTTAACAAACACAGTAAACTATAAAATATCTTTCTCTTTGCTGGTTTTAATCCAGTCCACTTGTCTGGGTGTCAGAGGCTCTGTGTCCTTTAGAGTCCAACAGACGGATGCTTTCTCGTATCGAATAGATGCTGATGAATCAGTCAGTTTCATACAGCAGCATCCCGCTGAAGAGGGTCAAAGGTTCGGAAGAGGAGGCCAGCTTGCCAGTCACAAGGTCGATGCAGACCGTGTCCCCTGCTTCCAACGGTAAGATGATGTTAAAGACAGCCAGCGCTCCAGGGATGTGTTTGGCCTCCGCCATGGGCTTCTCCAGCCCTTCAGGCTGATACCCTGCTGAGTCAACTCGTGCAACCCCGGTGTTGGACTTGGAGAGGACTGCCTCGATCTTCATGTTTTTGTGTCCTGTGAGGATGCCGCTGAAGAAGTATCTGCCTTGTACGGGTGCTGTGAATAAACCTAGAGGACGGGAGAGTAATGATCAGGGTGAGAATGCATTCACAGCTGCATGATAAGACAAAAGAATAAAGTGGCATCTTGTACGGTTTAGATTTATTTTCACTTTGTTCTCAGACTGCAGGATTACTTTGTTTTCCTGTAGTGTCTAATTGTAGAATGGGAGGCAGAACCTTTAGCTATCAGACCGTCTGTGTGGAATCAGTTCCCAGTTTGGCTTCAGGAAACTAACACCCTCTCTTGGCTGCAAACTTTCCTTTTATGATAAAATTCCTTGTTAGTGTTGGCTTGGTGACCCTTAACCGTCTCTTTAGTTCTGCTGCTACTGGCTCAGACTGCTGTGGGATGTCCCATGATGCACTGAGCACTTCCTCTCTTCTCCATGTGTTTTGGTTATTTTGTTTCTTTGGTGTAAAAAATGATGAAGAAGCTCAATCTTTTCTCATCTATAAATCATTCCCTCAAGTCTTGGCTTTCAGTAGCATTAAACATTAACATGTTCAATTCTCCTTCAATGCAATGTTTCAATAGCATTGACATTGAAACAAACACATCAGAAACTATTTACATATTTACCTCCAGGTGTTATTTGTACTACAATTTACTATTTACCCTCACAAAACCAACTCTCTCTAAGCTGGTTTTTGGTGCATCTTCTTGTCTTTAATTCATCCATACAGGACCATGATTTTTGTCAGTTTCAGACAGATATAGAACTTTCTTTCTGATCTTCTAATGCTTTTTATTTCATATCAGCATCAATTTAAGTTTCATGACTGGTTGAAGGTTTCACAGGAAGTGGCTTCACCATCATTGCATTGTCTCTTAGCAACATAGTAGTAAAAGTGATTGATTTTTATTGTAGAGATGTGAAAAATAATGGTGTTACCATGTATCACTCATAATGGATTTACTACTCAGCATCTCTGAATAAACATTACACTCCCCTGGATCATGTAAAGGCTATCCATCACAAATAACCTCCTAGTTACACACTACTATTCCTGAGAAACTGATGATAATATAAAGGATAATGATAATGAAAATGGTTCATTTGTGTTTTTTTGATTATTTCTCAGCAGGTGTTCCTGGTTTAGAGTCGTGATGCTTCCAGACTTCTGATCCCAAACAGGCCAAAATGAAAGAGAAACAAGTCGGGTAACTTGTATTTGATAAAGACATATTTTCTGAGGCACATATACTGCAAATTAGCGTAGTATTAAATGCTGTACATTTCACAAAAGGAGAAACTGTTCTGTAAATATCCTGCAATATCTAATTTAGACCCTTACGCCTACCTGTTCTGGGATTGTAGACGTTTCTTTCATTTACAAAGACTTCGTTGAACATGATGGTTCCTGAGTCTCTCATGGGGCGAGTCAGCGCAGCGGAGAATGAAAGGCGTGGCACGTGGGCATCAGATCCTGCAGGACCTGATGACAGAGCAGACACAAAGAGTCAGGGTTAGCGGGAATTAAGGATCAAACACCCATCGAGACTTTCATCTTTTGTGTGGTGAGAACAGCACGTACCCTGTTCGCCTCTGAGACCTGACGTGAAAGATGAAAGATAAAAAACAGAGTTAATCATTAATTTGTTATCACTTTGTGTTCATACAGGATGTAAAGAAGGAAAGACCTACCTGGGGGTCCAGTTGCTCCTTGTTTGCCATCTCTACCTGGAGGTCCCACCCTCCCTTGGGGTCCAACAGGACCCTGAGGTCCACGCTCGCCTCTCTCTCCTCGGGGTCCTGGTAAACCTGGTGGACCTGAAGGAGGAGCATGTTTGGTTAGCAAAGAAACAACCCACTGAAAACTTCTGTTTACCATCTGATAGCATCAGGCAGATTCCATAAACAAGGCCGAGAAATTTAACCTGGTGGGGCTCAAGATGGTCCTTTCACGCGCATGTTTACTAAACTCATCCATCAAACTGTTACCAGACTTTATGGGCTCTTAAGTGAATTCTTTCTTTGGTCTATTTTAACCTCAGCCAGAGCCTACCCTCTTTTAAGTGAGTGTTTTTATTCAGGGCCAAAAAGTTCAATCCAAGGCCCCCTTCCCCTCCCACCTCCCTCCATCTTCTATAACTCACCAATAAAATCCTGTTCTGTGAAAATGTGGAACTGCCTGCTTAAGTCCAGGACTGAGGAGTTCAGCATGTGTATCTTGGAGTGGACGGTCTCCAGCTGGACGTTCTGGATATTGTCAATGAGATCTCCTTGAGACGTCACCGTGACATTGAGTCCATTAACGCAGCTCCACAGGCCGGACACATGTCTGTTCAGGCCCTCCTTGATCTTCTCCAGGCTGTGTGAAAAAGAGTCAAAGCGGCCGCAGACCCCCTCCAGCTTGGAGAGTCTCCGCTCCAGGCCGTCGCTGGACCGCCGACACTCCCCCACCTCCGTTACATAGTTGCTTCTGATGATTTGGATCTCTTTTCCCAGACTGTTGAATCGAACCTTCGACTCATCTTCATGCTCTATAAACTTGTTTTGCAAATCATCCACCTGGAAGACAATATGGAGACATGTTAGTGGGAGTATGTTTAATATGTTTCTCCTCACCTCAGTCACGTCTGCATGAAAAGCTTTTCTTCTTACATAATCAGTAGTTAAGTAGTTTAAAACACTCTTGGCAAGAAGTTGAACAATGAAGTTTTAACATCATAGAAAGAAAAGTTAGATTTTTAATTGTCAAATTAACTCTATTAACATTTTTTTCTGCACCATTCCAGGGAATGGTTCCCAGCCTTGAGTTTGAGATCCGCAAATAGGTTATGAGATAAATCAAAGAGGGTCATGAGACATTCAAGTTAAAGCGTGGATTTGGCAGGAAGTCTGATTTATGTTTCTTTTTCTTCTTTTAGCCACAGCAGCATTTTGGTTTCACTTCCAAGCGACAAATTATTTGAATGTCCAAGGAGCTAATCAGCAGATTAGCATAAAATCTCAGCAGGGATATGTCTAATAACTTCCTTATTCTGCTATCCCTTTTCAGCGAGTCACAAGCTATGCTTTAACACCAAATACTTGGATTTCATAGATTATTCTCAATGTAATAAACTGTATGGTGTAATTATCGCAACATGTATGTAATAAGCTAACATGCTAACAGACTAATTGTGAAATATTAATGAAAATATTACACCAGTTTCCTCAGGAGTTTCCAAATATCATATTGCAATATTGCAAATTCTGCATGATCTTGCCATTTTTAATGCAACTCTGAGATATTGCTGGACAGATTTGCCAACATAATGACCTTTATGCCTCTGTTTAAACACTCAACAAACAAAACACCTTAACTGGTGATTGCTTAAGTGGTAACCAGTTGTTTGATTTTATTCTATCATTGTGGATAAGCCACAGTGTCAGTGGTGCAGTAAAACATCAAACCACGATGCAACCACCGGCGTGTTTCAGAGATGGGATGATTAGTTTTCCCCTTTTCTTCACATAATGTCAGGAGTGAAATTAGACACAAGTGAAGGAGACGGACAGGATGCAGGAAATAACATTTTAACCCGACAGACGGGAAGAATAAGCAAAACAGAAAGACGACAGAAGTTATGTAACTACAATGACAACGAGTCCCACGATGAACCAGTAAAGGTGATCTGGTGTTTATACACAGAGCAACGAGAAAACATAGGAGGAATGAGTGAGCTAAATGAAACCAGGTGAACTAATGAACAGGAAATGGGAGGGAAAACTACAAAATAAAACAGGAAACCATAAATAAAGCTGCAAAAACTACTAGAAGAACACAAAATCGGTGACACAGTTGCAGTTTAGTTAATTAAATAAATAAACCTTTAGTTTATTAAATAATAGACCTTTAGTTTATTTAATAAACTGAATGCAATAACCTTTTCATAGCAGTATTAAATTTGAATTAATCCGGTATCCATCCACTATTAAAACAAACCTTTTATATGATTCACAATAGTCTAATTTGTCATAAAATTGTGTTTATAAAAACAAAAACCTCCAAAGAACCAGAACTGGGAAAAAACATTCATTTTCTAAGTCTTGTTGATAACAAGGAAACCTAAAAATAACTGACATGTCTGACATGTTTCCAATAACTGGTTTAAAAGGAACAAACTGAGCTATGTAAATTGGTCATATAAATTGCATTGAGGTCCCTCCAAATGGAAAAAGGGACGACAAAAAAAAAAAAGCCCGTTGTTTTGTAATATTTTCAATAAAAATTTTCATTCAAATCTCCATAAATGCAAACGAAACACCTGAAACATCATTTTCTTTAGAAGTCATCTTTTTTTAAAGAATCCTTCCTGAAGAGGGTAAAAATAGTTTTATAATAGTATTTCTTCCTTTTATTTTTTTTTCTTCCTTTTAAACTCTGAAGGTTTGTAACATTTTCCAGCCTGGTGAACATCAAGTTTTCTCTCCGAGGTTATCAGAAGCCTTGTTTGTGCTGTTACATATTTCCGCTAAAGTCATGAAAGGACAAGACTTCTTTAAATAAGACAGGATGTTCACACACTGGACTGTTATGCTGCGACTCTTCAAGCTAAGTAAATCTCAGCAAATGTGTAAAAGAAAGCACTGATCTAATTAACGGGCTCATAAATCAACAACAGAGACACATCGCACAGTAACTGTGGGTGTTGAAGCTATTCAAGTTACCCCGTCAAGAACTATTCCCCCTTCAGCACCTTCAAAGCACTGCCTTTTCCATCAAGATGTGTCCGCCCTCCTAATTTCTTAACCTCCTTCCGCGAAGGAGGGTCTAAGGACAGGAAGTCCGGGATCTGTTTAGTTTAATGTAGTCACTAATTGTGTTTATTGTAAGTTATGTCTATTGTTC